>NW_026481589.1:0-25292 GCF_026875155.1 Cherax quadricarinatus
TTTTCATTTTTACAATGGATCATCCCTGCCAAAACTCTTAATGGTCAAAATGTAAAAAAAGCGTTTTACATTAACGGGAGTTCTTCCAGACTTTAGAATTATTCCCTTTCTCAATCAGTCAACTAACAGTTTAACACTTAAACCCCATCATTATTTCAAAATTTTTAGGAGCTCCTTAGGCACTTTCTCAGTCCAAGATCTCCCCGACAAATGGCTTCTAAAAATTCCGGGGTAGCCTCCGTGAATGCTAGTGAAGCTCCCCATCGACCCTCGACCAGAGGAAGTGTGAACTGCTCTAGGTAAAACTTTACCGCCAGACCTGAACTCGGACTGAGCTGGGTTGAGTGACTCAGTGTTCCCTGGTGCTTATCAGGCTGCATTCATAGTTTAGAATAATGAAACATCGATGTACAAGCTAATTAATTGTGTCCATATAATATTATAAATCCGAGTAACTTTATTTCAGCTATTAATGAGGATACAATAATGGTACCAAGTGCATTGGTACCACTGGTCCATAGTGTTCACAGCCCCTTCTAGAGTGCTTAGAGCCACCACCAGAGCATTAAAGAGCCCTTGCAGAGCTAACAGCCGCCTTCATAATGCTATTAGCCCCCTCCAGAGCGCTATTAGACCCCAATAAAGGGCTAGCAGTTCAAGAATGCTAGCAGTTTATTTCGGTGTTGACAGACTGAACTGGGATGTAATGTCACACAGTTTACCTTGAATGTATTATTAATAATGTTACTAACTTATTTTTTATATTTAGTGATAAAAAGCACTAACACCTGGCACTGTCCATCACTGGCAGTAACACCTGGTACTGTCCATCACTGGCACTAACACCTGGTACTGTCCATCACTGGCACTAACACCTGGTACTGTCCATCACTGGCACTAACACCTGGTACTGTCCATCACTGGCACTAACACCTGGTACTGTCAATCACTGGCACTAACACCTGGTACTGTCCATCACTGGCACTAACACCTGGCACTGTCCATCACTGGCAGTAACACCTGGTACTGTCCATCACTGGCACTAACACCTGGTACTGTCCATCACTGGCACTAACACCTGGTACTGTCCATCACTGGCACTAGCACCTGGTACTGTCCATCACTGGCACTAACACCTGGTACTGTCCATCACTGGCACTAACACCTGGTACTGTCCATCACTGGCACTAACACCTGGTACTGTCCATCACTAGCACTAACACCTGGTACTGTCCATCACTAGCACTAACACCTGGTACTGTCCATCACTGGCACTAACACCTGGTACTGTCCATCACTGGCACTTACACCTGGTACTGTCCATCACTAGCACTAACACCTGGTACTGTCCATCACTAGCACTAACACCTGGTACTGTCCATCACTGTCTCTAAAACCTGGTACTGTCCATCACTAGCACTAACACCTGGTACTGTCCATCACTGTCTCTAAAACCTGGTACTGTCCATCACTGGCACTAACACCTGGTACTATCCATCACTGGCACTAACATCTGGTACTGTCAGCTATCACTAACACCTGGTACTGTCCATCACTGGCACTAACACCTGGTACTATCCATCACTGGCACTAACATCTGGTACTGTCAGCTATCACTAACACCTGGTGCTGTCCATCACTGTCACTTACACCTGGTACTGTCCATCACTGGCACTAACACCTGGTACTGTCCATCACTGGCACTAACACCTGGTACTGTCCATCACTGGCACTAACACCTGGTACTGTCCATCACTGTCACTTACACCTGGTACTGTCCATCACTGGCACTAACACCTGGTACTGTCCATCACTGGCACTAACACCTGGTACTGTCCATCACTGGCACTAACACCTGTACTGTCCATCACTGGCACTAACACCTGACTGTCCATCACTGGCACTAACACCTGGTACTGTCCATCACTGTCACTTACACCTGGTACTGTCCATCACTGGCACTAACACCTGGTACTGTCCATCACTGTCACTAACACCTGGTACTGTCCATCACTGGCACTAACAAATGATACTGTCCATCACTGGCACTAACACCTGGTACTGTCCATCACTGTCACTAACACCTGGTACTGTCCATCACTGGCACTAACAAATGATACTGTCCATCACTGGCACTAACACCTGGTACTGTCCATCACTGGCACTAACACCTGGTACTGTCCATCACTGTCACTAACACCTGGTACTGTCCATCACTGGCACTAACAACCTGGTACTGTCCATCACTGTCACTAACACCTGGTACTGTCCATCACTGGCACTAACAAATGATACTGTCCATCATGGCACTAACACCTGGTACTGTCCATCACTGGCACTAACACCTGTACTGTCCATCACTGGCACTAACACCTGGTACTGTCCATCACTGTCACTAACACCTGGTACTGTCCATCACTGGCACTAACAAATGATACTGTCCATCACTGGCACTAACACCTGGTACTGTCCATCACGGCACTTACAACCTGGTAACTGTCCATCACTGGCACTAACACAGGTACTGTCCATCACTGGCACTAACATCTGGTACTGTCAGCTATCACTAACACCTGTTGCTGTCCATCACTGTCACTTACACTGGTACTGTCCATCACTGGCACTAACACCTGGTAACTGTCCAACACTGCACTAACACCTGGTACTGTCCATCACGGCACTAACACTGGTACTGTCCATCACTGGCACTAGCACCTGGTACTGTCCATCACTGGCACTAACACCTGGTACTGTCCATCACTGGCACTAACACCTGGTACTGTCCATCACTGGCACTAACACCTGGTACTGTCCATCACGGCACTAACACTGGTACTGCCATCACTGCACTAACACCTGGTATGTCCATCACTGTCACTAACACCTGGTACTGTCCATCACTGCACTAACACCTGGTACTGTTCATCACTGGCACTAACACCTGGTACTGTCCATCACTGTCACTAACACCTGGTACTGTCCATCACTGTCACTAACACCTGGTACTGTCCATCACTGGCACTAACAAATGATACTGTCCATCACTGTCACTAACACCTGGTACTGTCCATCACTGGCACTAACACCTGGTACTGTCCATCACTGTCACTAACACCTGTACTGTCCATCACTGCACTAACACCTGGTACTGTCCATCACTGGCACTAACACCTGGTACTGTCCATCACTGGCACTAACACCTGGTACTGTCCATCACTGGCACTAACACCTGGTACTGTCCATCACGGCACTAACACCTGGTACTGTCCATCACTGGCAGTAACACCTGGTACTGTCCATCACTGGCACTAACACCTGGTACTGTCCATCACTGGCACTAACACCTGTACTGTCCATCACTGGCACTAACACCTGTACTGTCCATCACTGGCACTAACACCTGGTACTGTCCATCACTGGCAGTAACACCTGGTACTGTCCATCACTGGCACTAACACCTGGTACTGTCCATCACTGGCACTAACACCTGGTACTGTCCATCACTGTCACTAACACCTGGTACTGTCCATCACTGGCACTAACACCTGGTACTGTCCATCACTGGCACTAACACCTGGTACTGTTCATCACTGGCACTAACACCTGGTACTGTCCATCACTGGCACTAACACCTGGTGCTGTCCATCACTGGCACTAACACCTGGTACTGTCCATCACTGGCACTAACACCTGGTGCTGTCCGTCACTGACACTAACACCTGGTACTGTTCATCACTGGCACTAACACCTGGTACTGTCCATCACTGGCACTAACACCTGGTACTGTCCATCACTGGCAGTAACACCTGGTACTGTCCATCACTGTCACTAACACCTGGTACTGTCCATCACTGGCACTAACACCTGGTACTGTCCATCACTGGCACTAACACCTGGTACTGTCCATCACTGGCACTAACACCTGGTACTGTCCATCACTGTCACTAACACCTGGTACTGTCCATCACTGGCACTAACAAATGATACTGTCCATCACTGGCACTAACACCTGGTACTGTCCATCACTGGCACTTACACCTGGTACTGTCCATCACTGGCACTAACACCTGGTACTGTCCATCACTGGCACTAACACCTGGTACTGTCCATCACTGGCACTAACACCTGGTACTGTCCATCACTGGCACTAACATCTGGTACTGTCAGCTATCACTAACACCTGTTGCTGTCCATCACTGTCACTTACACCTGGTACTGTCCATCACTGGCACTAACACCTGGTACTGTCCATCACTGTCACTAACACCTGGTACTGTCCATCACTGGCACTAACACCTGGTACTGTCCATCACTGCACTAGACACCTGGTACTGTCCATCACTGGCACTAACACCTGGTACTGTCCATCACTGGCACTAACACCTGGTACTGTCCATCACTGGCACTAACACCTGGTACTGTCCATCACTGGCACTAACATCTGGTACTGTCAGCTATCACTAACACCTGTTGCTGTCCATCACTGTCACTTACACCTGGTACTGTCCATCACTGCACTACACCTGGTACTGTCCATCACTGTCACTAACACCTGGTACTGTCCATCACTGGCACTAACACCTGGTACTGTCCATCACTGGCACTAGCACCTGGTACTGTCCATCACTGGCACTAACACCTGGTACTGTCCATCACTGGCACTAACACCTGGTACTGTCCATCACTGGCACTAAACACCTGTACTGTCCATCACTGGCACTAACACCTGGTACTGTCCATCACTGGCACTAACACCTGGTACTGTCCATCACTGTCACTAACACCTGGTACTGTCCATCACTGGCACTAACACCTGGTACTGTCCATCACTGGCACTAACAAATGATACTGTCCATCACTGTCACTAACACCTGGTACTGTCCATCACTGGCACTAACACCTGGTACTGTCCATCACTGTCACTAACACCTGGTACTGTCCATCACTGGCACTAACACCTGGTACTGTCCATCACTGGCACTAACACCTGGTACTGTCCATCACTGGCACTAACACCTGGTACTGTCCATCACTGGCACTAACACCTGGTACTGTCCATCACTGGCACTAACACCTGGTACTGTCCATCACTGGCAGTAACACCTGGTACTGTCCATCACTGGCACTAACACCTGGTACTGTCCATCACTGGCACTAACACCTGGTACTGTCCATCACTGGCACTAACACCTGGTACTGTCCATCACTGGCACATAACACCTGGTACTGTCCATCACTGGCACTAACACCTGGTACTGTCCATCACTGGCAGTAACACCTGGTACTGTCCATCACTGGCACTAACACCTGGTACTGTCCATCACTGGCACTAACACCTGGTACTGTCCATCACTGTCACTAAACACCTGGTACTGTCCATCACTGGCACTAACACCTGGTACTGTCCATCACTGGCACTAACACCTGGTACTGTTCATCACTGGCACTAACACCTGGTACTGTCCATCACTGGCACTAACACCTGGTGCTGTCCATCACTGGCACTAACACCTGGTACTGTCCATCACTGGCACTAACACCTGGTGCTGTCCGTCACTGACACTAACACCTGGTACTGTCCATCACTGGCACTAACACCTGGTACTGTCCATCACTGGCACTAACACCTGGTACTGTCCATCACTGGCAGTAACACCTGGTACTGTCCATCACTGGCACTAACACCTGTACTGTCCATCACTGGCACTAACACCTGGTACTGTCCATCACTGGCACTAACACCTGTACTGTCCATCACTGGCACTAGCACCTGGTACTGTCCATCACTGCACTAACACCTGGTACTGTCCATCACTGGCACTAACACCTGGTACTGTCCATCACTGGCACTAACACCTGGTACTGTCCATCACTGGCACTAACACCTGGTACTGTCCATCACTGGCACTAACTCCTGGTACTGTCCATCACTGGCACTAACACCTGGTACTGTCCATCACTGTCACTAACACTTTGTACTGTCCATCACTGTCACTAACACTTGGTACTGTCCATCAATGTCACTAACACCTGGTACTGTCCATCACTGGCACTAACACCTGGTACTGTCCATCACTGTCACTAACACTTGGTACTGTCCATCAATGTCACTAACACTTGGTACTGTCCATCACTGTCGCTAAAACCTGGTACTGTCCATCACTGGCACTAACACCTGGTTCTATCCATCACTGGCACTAACATCTGGTACTGTCTGCTATCACTAACACCTGGTACTGTCCATCACTGGCACTAACACCTGGTACTGTACATCACTGGCGCTAACACCTGGCACTGTGTATCACTGGCACTAACACCTGGCACTGTCCATCACTGGCACTAACACCTGGTACTGTCCATCACTGTCACTAACACCTGGTACTGTCCATCACTGTCACTAACACTTTGTACTGTTCATCACTGGCACTAACATCTGGTACTGTCCAACCCTGGCACTAACAACTGGAACTGTCCATCACTGTCACTAACACTTGGTACTGTCCATCACTGTCACTAACACCTGGTACTGTCCATCACTGTCGCTAAAACCTGGTACTGTCCATCACTGGCACTAACACCTGGTTCTATCCATCACTGGCACCAACATCTGGTACTGTCTGCTGTCACTAACACCTGGTACTGTCCATCACTGTCACTTACACCTGGTACTGTCCATCACTGGCACTAACACCTGGTACTGTACATCACTGGCGCTAACACCTGGCACTGTGTATCACTGGCACTAACACCTGGCACTGTCCATCACTGGCACTAACACCTGGTACTTTTCTCAGGGTGTGGTCATCTGTGTGTTCGGTATTCTTGGTTTCATCACGGGCACCTTCACCAGCATCTCTGCCATCGTCCAGTATTTTATCAACGGCCAGATGGAACCCTCTCTAGAGTGCTAGAAGCTCCCCTCTACAGTGCTAGCAGCCCCCTCTACAGTGCTAGCAGCATCCTCAAGAGTGCTAGCAGCCCCCTCTACAGTGCTAGCAGCATCCTCAAGAGTGCTAGCAGCCCCCTCTACAGTGCTAGCAGCCCCCTCTACAGTGCTAGCAGTATCCTCAAGAGTGCCAGCAGCACCCTCTAGAGTGCTGCTAGCACTCTGTCGATTTTCGGTTTCCTTGTTCCTTGTTTGACACTCTTCTGTTCAAGACTCCTTCCTCAATTATTGCTGTATGGCTAATTGTTCATCCTGCTGTTCAAGCAAGCTGTTGTATTGCTCTTTGGGAATTGTTGTCAGTTATACTCTAAGTCGAGTCTAACCGAGCACAAACTCACGCTTACACACATTACCTATGTGCTTTTGAGTACCTTCTACTACAGTAATGTACTAATGGGTACAGAGTCTTACAGTATTATAATGTTCACTATATTACCTAAAGTGTAATATACAAATATTAAGATATTTACCAAGAGTTGTATAGGAGACTATCTCTTTAATTATTAAGTTTGTGTTAACTGTAAATATTTCGACCCAGAAACCTTTTTATTATTAAAGTTTTCAACTTGTACTTGGTTTGTAATCCCAAAGTGTTATTGAGAAGCCACATATAATACAAGATAACTGGACTAGAATCATGACTAACTTACAAAACCAGAAACAGTCTAGATGCTAGAATGGGAACAATATGTTGACCTTCTAGTATACTCTAGAGATGTCTGTACAAATAAATGTCGCATTTTTAACACAGTCCTTATATAGTGTTCACAGCCCCTTCTAGAGTGCTTAGAGCCACCTCCAGAGCATTAAGAGCCCCTTGCAGAGCTAACAGCCGCCTTCATAATGCTATTAGCCCCCTCCAGAGCGCTATTAGACCCCAATAAAGGGCTAGCAGTTCAAGAATGCTAGCAGTTTATTTCGGTGTTGACAGACTGAACTGGGATGTAATGTCACACAGTTTACCTTGAATGTATTATTTAATAATGTTACTAACTTTATTTTTTATATTTAGTGATAAAAAGCTGTCTTAATACACCAAGTGTATGTCTTAATACACCAAGTGTATGTCTTAATGCACCAAGTGTATGTCTTAATACACCAAGTGTATGTCATAATACACCAAGTGTATGTCTTAATATATCATGTGTATGTCTTAATACACCAAGTGTATGTTTTAATACACCATGTGTATGTCTTAATACACCATGTGAATGTCTTAATATATTATGTGTATGTCTTAATATATCATGTGCATGTCTTAATATATCAAGTGCATGTCTTAATATATCATGTGTATGCCTTAATACACCATGTGTATGTCTTCATACGTCATGTGTATATCTTAATACACCAAGTGTATGTCTTAATACACCAAGTGTATGTCTTAATACACAATGTGTATGTCTTAATACACCATGTGTATGTCCTAATACACCAAGTGTATGTATTAATACACCAAGTGTATGTCTTAATACACCATGTGTATCTTAATACACCATGTGTATGTCTTAATATACCATGTGTATGTCTTAATACACCATGTGTATGTCTTAATATATCATGTGTATGTCTTAATATATCATGTGCATGTCTTAATATATCATGTGTATGTCTTAATACACCATGTGTATGTCTTCATACACCATGTGTATGTCTTCATACACCATGTGTATGTTTTAATATATGTGTATGTCTTAATACACCATGTGTATGTCTTCATACACCATGTGTATGTCTTCATACACCATGTGTATGTTTTAATATATGTATATGTCTTAATACACCAAGTGTATGTCTTAATATATCATGTGTATGTCTTAATACACCAAGTGTATGTCTTAATACACCAAGTGTATGTCTTAATACACTATGTGTATGTCTTAATACACCAAGTGTATGTCTTTATACACCATGTGTATGTTTTAATACATATGTGCATGTCTTAATACACCAAGTGTATGTCTTAATACACTATGTGTATGTCTTAATACACCAAGTGTATGTCTTAATACACCATGTGTATGTCTTAATATATCATGTGTATGTCTTAATATATCATGTGTATGTCTTAATACGCCATGTGTATATCTTAATACACCATGTATATGTCTTAATACGTCATATGTGTCTTAATACACCAAGTGTATGTCTTAATACACCAAGTGTATGTCTTAATACACCAAGTGTATGTCTTGCCATACAATGGCACTTATATCTTTATTTACTACATACACGAGGTATACAGACCATAGCTGACATCAATGACATACTACTATATAGAAAGTCACTTGTTACGCTGAACATTTCCAACAAATTAGGTCAGTTTTGTCCCAGGATGCGACCCACAACAGTCCACTAACACCCAGGTAACCATTTCACTGATGGGTGAACATAGACAGTCGGTATAGGTAAACACTCCCAATGTTTTATACCCTCGCTGGGAATCGAACCCAGACACTCGCTATGTGAAGCGAGAGCTTCAACCGTAGTGTTTACCTTGTGTATACTATGTTGAGCACTAAAAGTTGTATACCATTGTATGAACCATTGTATATAATTACCAATAGGTCCTATAATACCATCACAAAAGTGGTAATATGCACCTTAAGGTCAAATGAAATAAGTTCAAAATATTGTAATTTAAATAAGGGCAGGAGAATAGTGGTAAATAACACTTGTGTGATTTGTGGCTAAAATAACCTTATTAATGGAACATGGCAATATACTGTGTCATTGTACCAGAATGTGGGAGTTACTGGAGTGGTGAGGCTACTGGGGGGAGGGAGAGTGGTCAGAATGTGGGAGTTACTGGAGTGGTGAGGCTACTGGGGGGAGGGAGAGTGGTGATGGGGACTTCTGCGTCAGCCTTCGTCGGGTTTTAGTTAGTTTAATATGTTTATTATGCACCCCTAACCCATCCTGGGGCGGTAGTCAAAAGATTACAGAGGTACATAATTGGTCCAGGACTGGACTCCAAAGTTTTGATAGCTTAACATACATACACACACACACACACATACACACACACATACACACATACACACACACACACACACACACACACACACACACACACACACACACACACACACACAACACACACACATTACACATACTCGACCCCCGCAACCTAACTAGGTGAGTAACACACATACACACACATACACACACATACATACACATACACATACATACACACACCCCACACACCCCCCCCACAAACACACACACCCCCACCCCCACCCCACACCACATACACACCCACATACACACATCCACACAAAACACACACACACAACATACACATCACATACACATACACAAACAAAACCCCAACACACACACATACACAAAACACACATACACACACATACCACCCCTACACCACATACACATACAAAAACAAAACCCCACACCACACACACACACACATACATACATGTTTGAAGATTTAAAGACCCCGGCCCCAACCCCATTTGGAGGGAGCTGCCCAGGTTTTTTTAAACTAGGAATAGTTAGGGGTTTAAGGGTTTTTGGGGGGAAAAACTGTGAATCGCAGGGTTTGTAAAAAAGGGGGGAGAAAATGGAAAAAACTAGTAATAGGCAAAAGGAGGGGGGATTTTGGGAGAGCCAGGGGGCAAAAAATTGAAAGGACAAAATAAGTTTGTGGAATAACAGAAAGGAGCGGGAAGGGGGTAAAGAGATGGGGGGGTCTTTAAAAAAATTTATTACCCAAAAAGCCCGCAGTGCAAGGAATAAGAGGGACAGTTGAGCCTATTTTGCTAGTGCAGGTAACAAAAATGTATTTCCCATTACTGAACGGGTTTTTTTTCAAAAAGCCCGGGACATGCCTGCAGAATGTCCATTCGGGGTTTTTTAAAATTTTTCCCCCAAGTAGATAGAAGTATGGGGAAGGGGGGGGGGGGGGCCATTGTATGTCCGAAAATCGTTTTGAACTTTTGGGCAAAAAAAAAAAACGGGAAAAAAAAAAAAAAAAGCTAAAAAAAAACACATACAAAGTCGTTTGGAAAAATTTTCAGGGGGGAAATAAAAAAATTAAATTTTTTAGGTGTGATATACCCTCCCCCAAATTTAGATGGGGCCCCAGGGGGGGACTATTTGGAGGAAATTTTTTGGGGCCCCCGGGCAAGGCACGAAAAAGGGAAGAAAATTCTAGGAGATTTTTAACTTTATTTCAATTTTTTTGGAATTTCGACTGGGAATTTAGAATAAAATACGATTTTAAAGAAGTAATTCGGGATTTTTTTTTGAAGCAGTTTGTGCAGAACCTAAAAGGGGTAAAAACCTGTTTGACTTAGTTTGGCAAATTTTTGAACCCCTTTGTTAAAAATTTAGAATTTTCAGGGGAACGGGGGGTGCCAGCGACCAAAAATTTCAATTACTTTTAAAAAATTGAAGGGAAGTATGATAGTAGGATAACTCAGTAACAGCCCCAGTTTTTCCCGCTTACCCTTTAACATGGGCTTAGAGAACATTTTCCCATCTGTTACGGGGTTTAACGAAGAGAGCTTTTCAATTTTAAAAGTTTTTTGAAAACAATACATGCTGCTCAAAGAACGTTTTTATCCCCTTTTAAAAAGGAAAATTTGATCAAAAAGAAATGACCCCAAAATTTGGGTAATAATAGGCCCCGAAATATCTACAGGGCATAAAAAAGGGAAATTTTTAGGTGTAACAAAAAAGGCGAGGGGGCACCTTTTGAATCGTTTTTAAAATTTAATTTAAAAGGGACATTAAAAAGGGGATAAGAAAAGCAAAAGGGACCCATGAAATTAAAAAAATTGCAAGGGGGTTCAAAAAACCCAACCCAAAAAGTTTTTTTTTCCCGGTATATAGAACAAAAGTCAAAGATTTAAATAGGTCCCCTTAAAAAATTTAAATATGGGGAAACTTTTCTGAAAAGAGAAAGGGAAAAGTGCTCGAATTTTTAAAAAATTATTTTCTCTCGGTTTTTTTTTACCGGAAGACACTTTAATTTAAAAATTTCCGGGAATTAATTTTTAAAAGTGGATCAAAAAGATAAATTAAAAAAACATCACATCACAATTTAAATGGGTGTGAACAGATAGACCCCACTAAGCAAAATAAGCCCCCGGGCCTGATGAGGTTTTTTTTAAGGGTTTTTTAAGGAATCCCAAAAGGGAAATCTGTGAAAACCCTTAAAATAATATTTTTAAAATTTTTCTCTTCAAACAAAGGGGTATGTCTGATATGTGGAAGAAAGGGTAATGTAAATTTCCCATTTTTAAAAAAGGGGACAAGTCGTTAACCTCAAATTACCCCCAATAAGCCTACCTCAATTTTAGGCAAGTTGCAAAAGTCAATTATACTGAGATTATTTAAAAAACCATCTCCCAAAAACATAGCCCTTTATTAATGGGTACCCAGCCATTTGGGTTCCCCAAGAGGCCGGTCCCTTTTCCCGACTAATTTTTTAACTTTTTTTCCGTAAAAACTTTATAGGCTGTTACCCCCCGATAAAGAATTTGATATTGTTTTCTTTGATTTTTTGTAAGGCATTTGATAAGTTTCCCCGCACCAAAAGACTGGGTTTAAGAAAGTAGCAGCTCATGGCATTGGGGGAAGGGTCTCTACAAATTTTCAGGTAAGACAGAAGCAAAAAAGTGTCCATAAAGGGGGTTAAATGGGGGGGATAAAAAACAATCGTTTTAAACAGGGACATTTTCCCGTTTTTTTTAAAATATAAAAAGATTTATGAAAATTTACTAGTGAAAGAGAAAATTTGCCAAAAACCAAAAGGAGGAAAATTTGATTAAAAGTAGATGTTTAAGGGAACTTCAAATTTTTTAAAAACTCTACTCTTGTCAAAAAAGTGAAGGCCAATGTAAAAAATAATTTTTTAACCGGGATGCCCCAAAACCCTAGCCATAAGTTAAATTGAGAATTCCCAACAATTGCAAAAAGATTTAAGGAAACCATCTCAGAAGTAAAAACCCAGTTTACCAGCCGTGTTCCCCTTTTTTTAAACCAGAAAACTTCCGTTGACCAAAACGAAAAAGTTTGATAGGTTTTTTTTATTTGGGCTGAGGTGCCCCAAATTAAAAAAGACACCCCAAAATTTTGGGGGGAGGGGCCCGCCCTAAGAAGAAAAAAAGTTAGGTTTTTCCCCCTTCGCCCCACTGTCCCTTTTTTTAATTTAAAAATAAAACGTTTTAAAGAATTTTTCAAAAAACCCCCTTCGCCCCAAAAAAAGGTTTTTAAAAAACTTTTGGAAACTTTGGGGTTTACCTTTTTTTAAGTAACAAGGCTTTTGAAAAACCTTTTTAGAAGCCGGGAAGGAACCCCAGTTAATTACCTCCCCCGGGGGGCACCAAACCCCCAGGGCAGTTCCCTCCCCTAAACCTTTCCGAACCGGTAGCCGAAAACCCCCCGGGCAAACGGGAATTGCCAACTCCGGGGGTTGGGGGGGGGTGCGGGGGGGGGCGGGGGGGCCGGGGCCCCCCGGGGGGGGGGGGGGGGGGGAAATTTTTTGGGGGGGGGGGGGGGGGGGGGGGGGAAAAGGGGGGGGGGGGGGAAAAAAAAAAGGGGGGGGGGGGGGGGGGGGGTGAAATTTTTTTTTTAAAGGGGGGGGGGTGGGGGGGAGGGGGTGGGGAGGGGGGGGGGGGGGGGGCGGGGTAACCCCAAAAATTCCCCCCCCCGGGATCAAAGGGTTTTTTTTTAAACCTTTGTGGTTTTTTGCCCCGGGTATTCCGGCCCCCCCGCCCCCCCCCCAATTCCCCCCCCCACCCCTCCCGGGGGCCCCGCGTTTTTCCCCCCTTCCCCCCCCCCACCCCCCAACCCCCATTCGGGTTGGCACCCTTTACCGGGTCCTAGTACGTTTTGGCTCACATAATTTGGTCAAAGATTGTACTGGTGCCAACGAATAAAGCCATTTATGTAGTTCGCCTAGAAAGCACATTCTTCACGACAACATCAGTGGAAGAGGAAGCCCCCCCCCACAGACAAATCTTCCCCCCACCCCATACTCACCGCCACTACACTCCAGACTCCAGTAAAAAATTTTCTTAGAATTTTTCTTTGCATTTAAAGACATTTGCGAGGGGTGAGACATTTATAGTAAATTGCTTTGTACTCAAAACCCTTTGTTTTTTTTAGTGTAAACCTATTCTTTAACTCATTTTTTTCCAAATTTTTTTCATGTTTTTCACTTATTTTATATTATTTTATTCGTGTTTTTCTTTTGCTACTCGTCGTATAAGTATTATTGTGTATGTCCCAGTCAGCACTCTGTGTAACGTTTCATTTTTTTTTTTTATTTATTTTTTTCCTTTGTATTCTCAGTATATCTTGATTTCATCAGTGATATTCACCCCAGTAACCACTTTTTCCTTTTTATTTCTATGGTGCATTTTTTTTTTTTCGTATGCCAACAGTGTCTCATTTCTCTAATTTTTTCGCGATTTACCATTTTTTGCCAGAAAATTTTTTTGCGATCAGTCACACAAGATTTTTGTTGTACAGTCACCGCGGGATTTTGTTGTAAAATATTTTTTTTTAATAAGTGTGCCCGTCACTGAAAGTTTTTAATCCCGTTTTGTTCCGTGTTTATTTATATTTTTATTTTCTTGAACAAATTCACTTTTATGCAATTTTCAATTTTTTTTTAAAACGAAAGTGTTTTTTTCTCTTTTTTAAAAATTTTTTTGTCTAATTTACAATTAAGAGTTAAAGTTTTCAATTAGTTTTTTTTTTTTTTTTTATTTTTTTTTTAATTCATTTTTTTACCTGAGTTTTCCCAGTGCACTTTTATTACTGCAGTGATTATTTCTATACCTTATTTTGTTGCACTTGTTCTGAATGAATTATTTTGAACTTTTTCTGCAGTGAATTATTTTCTTTTTTTGATACTTATGAATTAAAATTTTAATTTTGTCTAGCTTTCTTAAAAATTTTAAAAATTTTCCCCCAGTTAAAAATTTTAATAATTTTATTTTATATTTTCACATTGATTTAAAATTTTAATTAAATTTTAATTTCTTTATTCAAGATAAAAAAAAGCCATTTTAAATTTTAATTCATTCCAGTAATATTTTTACTTGTATATTTCAATTAAATTTTTTTTTTTTTTTTTTGGGTCATTATCCTTTAAATTGAGTTTTCATTCCTCTTGCAGTTATTTAGGTATTTTTTCTGCAGAATTAGTTTTATATTTTTCTTTTAAATTTCTAAATTTATAACTTTTTTTATTGTTCATTTTTTTTGCCTTATTTGTTCTCGTGCTACTTTGCCCATTATGTCCACATACCTCAAGTATACTTTAGTGAATTCGACACTCAGACCCTCGGGCTACACTGCGGGCCCTGTCTCACCTCCTTTCCTTTTCCCGACTGAAAACCCGACTCAGACACCAATATTATAGTTATACCCGTGATTCCCTTATGTTTTACCTTTATTCAATGGCCATGTAATAGCTTAAAGCAGGGTTTGCACCCATTCGTTCTCGTGCTAGTGCCCACTGAAGGGTCCTCCTTCAGAGGAAGCCTATCAGACTTGCTAAAGAACTCTTTATCATCTCCTCTCTGTTCACTTGTTGACCCCTTTGATATCGGACTTCAGGAATTTTACTAGGTGGTCCAAAAAGGGGAACTGATTCGTTCTTTCCTTGTCCCATAAAAAAAAGCTAAAACCAAATGTCTTTTCTTAGGGAACTAGAAAATGCACACCCATGAGTAGAATCTTTGAGTGCTTTTGCTGTTAGTTTAGACAAACTTTTATCATCTTTTATCAATGCGTCCAATCACATTTTTTCCCCAAGGGGCTAAACCTTTTACAGAACAATTGCTAAAATAGCACTTTTGGAGAATTAAAGAACAATCCCCTGCTTCTGTGTTGCTAGAGGCTAAATCCTCCAAGTAACGATGGAACCTCTTACAGCCTTAAATCAGACGTTCC
Organism: Cherax quadricarinatus; assembly: GCF_026875155.1. NCBI lineage: Eukaryota > Metazoa > Arthropoda > Malacostraca > Decapoda > Parastacidae > Cherax > Cherax quadricarinatus. Next base: position 15,881 of record NW_026481589.1, read on the forward strand.
TTGCCCCCGGGGTCTTTCCCTTTATTAAAAGTAATGTCACAAATATCCCTCTCTGCCCCACCTCTTTTTTTGCGCCACAGAGACAAATCGAGTCGTAAAACCAAAACTCAAGATCACCAAAAACCATGTACAGAGTCGTAACACCTCGAGTACATAGTACATTCAGTAACCAAAGTCGGGGGAAATTTGTTTACAACTTGGGGGTTTCCGGGACATTTTTGCAATTAATTGTCCTGATATTACCAAAAAGAGACGTCTACGAGATGGTATCAATCTTCCTACTGTACTTATCATGAATACGGGGACGACACACGGGGGTGTAATGCTCTCTAAACCTTCAGTACTCTAGTCTTTCCTGGTCTTCCAACTGCAGAACCCGAAAGGGGAAACAGATCTCGATTTTTCAAAAAAACCCAAAAACCAGGCTCTTCATTCAATTCCAAACCACCAGAACCAGGCCGTTCTTCCCAGGGGGGGAATTCCGGCGCCCCATAAAACCGCCCCATGGGACAGTGGGTGAAAAAGAGAAACACCATCCCCTTCACAACCCCTTTTAAACCAAAGCAGCCCTCGAGAATGACAACCCTGCCGAGGTTGTTGCTTCACAGTCTCTGACACAGATGATTTTGGGATGGAGTAAACAAATCTTTTCTATGACAACCCCCTTTTTTGTTTGCACATAACTTCCAATGCAACCATAGGCCCTATAGTGCAACATCTGTTTTTAACCCCTTCAATTTTTCAGGACTCTGGGCGCAAACAATATTATTAGGGCTATTTTTTAAGGAAAGAAGTTAGACATGTCCTTCTCGTAGAACCGACTCCGTGTCCTCCCTTAGTGGAGTATCTGGTTCCACCTCTTTCCGAGTCGACTCCCAACCTTTTCTATCCAAGGGAGAGACTTTACTGTTTTCCCCCTTGTTGTCGATCAGATTACTTCCCTGGTGCCTTCTACGGGGTTTGCTTTCCCGCAGACTTACGCATTGTCCGACCCTTTTTCGATGGCTGCCAAATTACGACTTGATCTTCCATTTTTGGGGGTTTCCACTTGGATCAAAATCTTTTTAACTGCTGCAGAGTATGATGTACGGATTAAATCCTTACAAGCAATGCATTCTCCAGTAGTACCCAAGCGGGCGGCCGGTAATTTTTTTCACTCCCCCTCAGTGTTCCACCTATACCCAGAATTGCAGGATAGCCGATGCCTCAAGTCCGAGGGCGCTCAATTGCCCTTTTTTGGGTCAACCTATCCCTGCAATGCCTCTATTCGAGTAGTAGTTTTCTCCACAGGGGATGCCTTGTCGGGAAAACAATTCTTTCAAATAGTAATGCCCTCTTGTTGATGTCACATGCCTCTGCCCGAAAACGTTTCTGTTGCGGGTAGGCTCTCATAAGTGTCCCCTTTGTTTTTTCCTAGTGTTCCAATGGGGGATAACGTCCTAGTTACAGTGATTCCTGCAAAAAAGGGCATTGTTGAACCCTCCTTACTGTTGTAAGAGATATAAATCCATTTCTACCTGGGCCCAACACTTCTGGGCACAGTGTGCCTTAAGAAAAACCAATCTTGTTGACCTTGTTCACTACCTTAAAACCCCTTCAGGGAGAGGAGATTGTCACCGACCTGGGGCGGCTATTTCCCGGGGGGACCATCCACCCACTGGACAATCTGTTCCACCCTTGGAAAAGACTTAGCTCCCACTGACTTCCCCCGATAATCAAGCTTTGTTTACCTGCTGAACAAACGCGTAAAGCCATTGCTTTACCAGGGAGAAATGGGGATAACAACTTTTTGTCCCATCAAATTCCACTTGAACCTTGGGGACTAGCCTATCACATACCTGCGTACAGAATGCCTCATTTACAAGTTGCGTCGCAGAAGAATTGACAATCAAATGCTTGATAGGAGTTATTGCACCTAGCAAATTTCCCCTTGGAAGCAAAACCCTTGTACAGTCCTAAGAAGGGGGTCTTGGGGTCCATAATTTTACTTTAGGAAATTTAAAGAAAAACCATTTCCCGATCGCTTTCCCCCCTCCCTTACTGGGTGATCTTTACGTAATATTGGAGATAACAAGTCCTTTTCAAAACCCTGATTTGTTACAAGGTTTTGGCAATCCCCTCACGAGGGCAGCCAAGACAAAAAGCATTCCCACTCCTACAGGTCATTTTCCCCACCTCCGAAGGCATTGGATTACGATCTTCCCCTACCTTCTCAAGGCTCATGACTAAAATCTTTAGAGGTCCATAGGTAATGCACTTTTGGTACTTAGAAGACGTAAACTCATGTCTAAAGACGTGATACACACTTGAAAAGACTTGATGTGTACTGGAAACTTTAAGAACCCCAATTTTAAAAATCAAAAGTCAAAAGTCAATTCTTTAGATCAAAATTAAGTTTCTTGGTCACGTAGCACTCCTAGAGGGGTTTCGACGACCAAAGTAAAGAAAGCATACAAAATTTCCAACTCCCAAAACTGGATGCCGAAGACCTTTTTGGGCTTAGCAGGGTTTTTATAGAGCTTTCATTGCCAATTTTTTTCCAAACTGCCCCTAACTGAGTTTCTTAAGAAAGATGCTCCTTTTGTTTGGGCCTTTCCCTCAAGAAAGCATTCCCCAAAATCAAAAAAAAGCTAAATTTTGCTCCAAATTTTTAAATTTTTTAGATTTTCTAAGCCTTTCATCTGACAACTGATCTAGTTCAATTTGGGATAGTCCGAAAAGCTCAGAAGACCCATGGCAAGACAACGCAGTTGCATTTTCTAGCCGAGTCCTTACAAAGGCTGAACAATTATACAGAACGAGCAAAAAGCTTTAGCAAAAGTAAAAAGTCTTTAAAAGCACTTCCGAGACATTATTTTTTCATACTCGTTCATGTCTTGACAGATCATGCTCCACTGATACCCTTATTCCAGAACAAACAACCTACTGGAAGGTTAGCAGTGACCTTGACTATCCAAGATTCAATCCCACCTTTTGGGATTTACCTGGCAAGTCAAATGAGTCGCAGATGCCTTATCGCGACATGTTAGTAAGTAACTGCAGCCCTCCTTTTGTGCTGAAGATGAAAGAAAGCCAAAGAACAGATCCCCTGTGGGGGGGTATTCAAAACCTGCTCCAGGAAATCTTATTCGACTGGAAGCCCCCCCACACCCTTAGTGACTTTGTCAGAACCCAAAATTACTGTATCGAAAAGCAAAAGTTGGGGACCCAAGCAGAAGAGTATACCAGTTAGAATTCCACAGTCATAGTGAATGTAGCCTTACAGCAGTTCACATGTACCGGTTGCACACCCTGGTTTTGGATCTTTGTAAAACAAGCCAATTGAAATACTTTGGGGGCCCCGATGGGAAATGAAAATTTTTGAGATTTTGGAAAAGTAGTGTCCCCATGAACATAAAAGGCAATGCTAATGCCTAACCAACCAAGTTATCCAACTACTAGCAACCTTGGGGAAAAGTTGCGCTAGAATTTGTAACTAAATTTTCCCAAAGTTCCCCCAAGGGAACAAAAAATCGTGTGTTTGGTAGACCCCTTCACCAGAATTGCGAGTTTTCCCTATTGCAGAAAACTTTTCCCCAGACAGTACCAAAGGTTTTAAAAACCATTATCTGCAGCAACCACTCCTAAGTCCCAAATAAAATAACGGAGGTGAAAAAACTGTAATGAAATTCTTTAAAATTTTTGTACCTTTTACAAGACTCTAAATCCCCATTGTTCCCCTCATCCCCAGCAAAAGGTTGCGGAACGAACCAAAAAAAAGTACTTGATGTATTGAGAGCCACTACAACCCCAAAGTGAAACTTTGGGGTGAAGTTTACCTATTTTCATGTGCTATAAAATTTTGCTTACAAAATTTCTAAGGGACCTCCCATTTTGCATTGACGGGTAGAAAAACTTTGCCTTTTGATTTTATATTCTAATCCGAAACCAAATTACAACCCGAAGATTTCGAGCAACCGTACCACTTAGCTCAAAGTGTTTTTTTTTGAAGAATCCTGAAAAAACTTCATAAATCAACAGCAGAATTTACAAATCGCAAACACTCGATCAAAACCCCCAAAACAAAGAGGTTTGAGAGTTATCTGATTACTTTAACAAAAATCTGCAATGCCAAAGCTTTATCAAAGGTTTTTTTGGGCCTTTTCCCCGTAGTTTAACATACACTGAAAAAAAAGTAAAGGTTAGAGATTTAGAGGGGCAGTATAAAGAATCGCATTTGGACATATGAAGTTAGTATGTACGATAAGATTTCCAAACCCAGACTAAAGTGACAGACTCTGACAACCCCCCGATCCTGTACCTCTTCCTCTGATCTCAGTCAGATGATCAACCTGAAAGTCGTTATTCCCTAGTTAAAACACAGGTATTGAGAAATCCTCAAGTATCATTTTTAAATACCAATTCAATTTGCCTCAAATCAATGATTTTTGCCAATGCTACAGGTTATCCTCCAAGATGAACCCATTCTGCATAGCCAATCTTACCCCCAGCAGAGTTGGGGGTTAAAAATAAAAACCTTATAGATAAAATTACAGATCAACTTATCAGTTTTAAGAATTTTTTTTTGTTTCATGTTCTCCCGCATTTTGAGAGTTAACAGTCAAAATTGCGGGCACCGAATCTGCCTTTCGTTAAACACCTTTCTTGTAAATTTCGTTCCTCAGAATCCGTAGATCACACAATACAATCATCGATCAAAATTTTTGTTTTTATCACTTGTAATCTCAATTTAGTTTGTTTTTTTTATTTGTTGAGTTTTAATTTTAATAGTAACCTTGTATTGCAAATACAGTTTCAGTTACGCGCTTTCATTTTCCAAAGTTCTACTTAGTATCTATAATGTTTCATGTTTTGACTTTGACATTGATAAATCAGCCCAACCCTGTACCTGCCATCTCTAGTTTTATTATTGTATGTCGAGAGACATACTTACGTCGCCGAGCTCCGTAGTAGTAACCATTACCAGCTCATAGTATAACCAGTTACCAAAAACCTGTCCTTGACCAACACCCACCGCTGAGTCACGGTCTTTCATATTGTCTGACTGACACTAATTCAAAAGCCCACACGGGGTACGCCAGCCGCTAGCAGTTTTACGAGTGAGCCAAGGAAAGGGACGGCTGCGGGCTCTGTCCACTATCATAAATACGTATAACAGCCACGTGACATTTCTACCCTAATCCACGTATCGAACCCCACATATACTTTAAAACCCAAAACGCAATGCCTAAGCATACAAATAAGGCAAATGAACTGGGATTTTTTAAACAAGAATTAAGCAACAGAAGTCCAAGTCATACTGCAGCTTTAACATCATTATAAGGCCTCACCTAGATTATGCAGCCAATCTGGTCTCCATATTACAGAATGGGCATAAATTCGTTAGAAAACATTTAGCGTAGGATGACAAATTAAAACAAGCTTAGAAATCTTCCTTATGAAGAAAATTGAAAACTCTTAAAAATTACATTCAAATTTTAGACGAAGAATGAGGGGAACCTGACGAAGTGAAAAAATTTGGGGATAGGTAATTTAATAAAGGGGAAAATTAACAAGGTCTTGAGGAAATCTCTCCCAAAAAGAAAAAACCCCAGTAATGGAAATTTTAAAATTTGAAAAAGGTTTTAAAATTTTAAAAGGACATAGGGAAAATATTTGGGTTTTGGGAAAAGGGTAGAAATGAGTTGGGAAAAGTCCTACCTAGTTGGGTTTTTTGAGGGTAGGACTTTTGGGGAGTTTCAAATTTAGGTTTTGGGTTAAAAACATGAAATGGGATGGGGTTGGGGTTTTTAGTTTGGGGCTTGCACGTCCCGAGCTTTTTTTCTTGGTAGCAATTTAAAAAATTTGGGGAGGGCAAATTTTTTAGTGGGATGAATTGTAAAGGACCTGCCTAGTAAGGGGCCCAAAAGGCCCGCCCCGCAGTGGGCCCCTTTTTTTATTTCTTATTACTTACCAAGACTGAGGGGCTGACGCTACTTACCAAGAAATGAGGAAATGACTGCTACTTACCCAAAACTGAGGGACTGACTCTTTCTTAAACCCAAAACTGGGGACTGACTGCACTTTCCAAGACTGAGGGGCTGATGCACCCTTTCCAAACGAGGACTGACGCTACTTACCAAGACTGAAAGGGGCTGCCCGCTACTAACCAAGACTGAGGGACTGACTGCACTTTCCAAGGGCTGAGGGACTTTACCGCTACTTACCAAGACTGAGGGGCTGACTGCTACTTACCAAACTGGGGAAATGAACCCGCAAATTACCAAAGACTGAGGGGCTGACCCGCTTTTCTAACCAAGCCCGGAGGACTGAAAAACTACTTACCAAGACGAGGGGACTGACGGGAAAATCCAAGACTGAGGGAAAGGGCTGCACTTACCCCAAAACTGAGGGGGCTGACTGCTACTTAAACCCAAAACTGAGGGACCCGACCCGGGTACTTACCAAGACTGAGGGGGGCTGACTGCTACTTAAACCCAAAACTGAGGGACTTTACTGCTACTTTTCCAAGACTGGGGAATACTGCTACTTCCAAGACTGAGGGACTGACTTTCTACTTTCCAAAAACTGAGGGGCCCGACTGCTACTTTAAACCCAAAACTGAGGGACTGACTGCTACCCTTTCCAAACCCGGGGATGACAGCTAAAAATTTAAAACATAGCATTAGAAATTTTTCCCCTTTTAAGAAAGATTGAAGACTCTTTAAATTACATTCATTTTTTTAGCGAAGAATGAGGGGGACCTGAACGAAGTGTAAAAAGTGGGAAATAGGAAATTTAAAAAAGGGGATATTAAAAAGGGCTTGAGGGTATCTCCCAAGAAAGGGGGGAACCCCAGTAATGGGTTTAAAATTTGATAAGTTTAGATTTAGAAAAGGGCATAGGGAAAATAATTTGGGTTTGGGAAAAAAGGGTAGTAGTTGAAATGGAACATCCCACCTAGTTGGGTTATTGAGGCTAGGACTTTGGGGAGTTTTAAAAAATTTTTGGGTTGGATAAATACATGAGGGGATGGGGGTTTGGGGGTTTGGGGTGGGACCCCCAACAGAGCTTAAATTTTTTGGGGACATTTTAAAATTGGGTTAAGGGCAAAGTTTGTTAGTGGGAAAAAGAATTGTAAAGGACCGCCTAGTAAAAGGGGCCCAAAAGGCCCGCTGGGATTTTCCCTCCTTTCTTATGTTCATTTTGTACTTAAACCCAAAACTGAGGGACGATGCTACTTTCCAAAAACGGGGGGACCCGACTGCTACTTACCAAGACTTTAGGGACTGAAAAGCTACTTCCCCAAAACCCGAAAGGGAAAAGACGCTACTTACCAAGACTTTAGGGGCTGAACCCGCCCCTTACCAAGACTGAGGGGGCTGCCGCTACTTACCCAAAACTGAGGGGCTGACTGCTACTTACCAAGACGAGGGACCCGACGGGCCCTTTCCAAGACTGAGGGACCCGACTGCTACTTACCAAAACGAGGGACTGACTGGGTACTTACCAAGACTGGAGGGGCTGACCCGCTACTTACCAAGAAATGAGGGACTTTACTGCCCTTTCCAAGACTGAGGGGCTGACTGGGAAATTACCAAGACTGAGGGACTGGGGTACGAATGGTAATAAACCGACAAGAAGATAGAGTAAAACACGACCTATGGTGCCCGTTTTGCACCTAAATCCTAGGTTGAGGGGCTGATTAAAACCCCTCTTCTGTACATAGTTCTACGGGCTTCAAGTTATTTCCTAGAATTTGTATTGATAAAGCCACTGGATGGCGAAACGCTACAATAAAGAAAACCCAATGTTGCACATTGTCTTACTCTCATCACTGAGGGACTGACTGCTACTTACCAAGACTGGGGGACTGACTGCTACACCAAGACTGAGGGACTGACTGCTACTTACCAAGACTGAGGGACTGACTGCTACTTACCAAGACGGGGGACTGACTGCTACTTACCAAGACTAGGGACTGACTGCTACTACCAAGACTGAGGGACTGACTGCTACTTACCAAGACTGAGGGACTGATTACCTTGACAAAATGTCATAGAAAAACAGGATAAATTTTCCGGGTTTAAAATTTAAACACAATAAAAGTCAGAAACCCTCTTTTTTAATTATTGAAAATTTAGACACAAATATTAACGTCAATTTTTGTCTGAGGTGTTGGAAACAAGTCATTAATATACAATAAGACGTTTTGGGCCATTGTGGGCGAAACGTGCGAGTGTTTATTCCTGCCATCTGTTGGTAAATATGTACAATGTTTTTGATCTCTTATGTATCCTTACCCGTTTCGTTCACAAAATTTAACAATTTACCAAAACAAGTGAAACAATTTGAAACTGACAAATTTTTAAATTATTCATTAAAGGCAAACAAATTGAAAAATATTTGATAATTCCCCCCCCCCAACCTTTGATGTTTTCCTCCCAAACAAACTCCCTCCAAGTTAATTTTACCCATAGTCATTCTCACCCCATTTCATTTCACTCCCAGCCTCGTCTTCCCCGTCAATTTCACCCTCCCCCAGTCAATTTCACTTCCCACCTCCATACTAACTCTGGTGCTAGCTCATACACTAACCCTGGTGCTAGCTCTACACTGTGGTGCTAGCTCATACACTAACTTTGGGTGCTAGCTTATACACTAACTCTGGTGCTAGCTCATCACTAACTTTGGTGCTAGCTCATACACTAACTTTGGTGCTAGTCATAACACTAACTTTTTGGGGCTAGCTCATACACTAACTTTGGGGGCTAGCTCATACACTAACTTGGTGCTAGCTCAACACTAACTTTGGTGCTAGCTTATACACAAAATTTGGTGCTAGCTTTTACCTAACTCTGGGGCTAGCTCATACACTAAAATTTGGTGCTGCTCATACACTAACTTTTGGGCTAGCTCATACACTAACTTTGGGGGCACCATACACTAACTTGGTGCAGCTCAACAGTAACTTTTGGTGCAGCTCATACCTAACTTTTGGGGCACCAACACTGGGGCTAGCTCATACACTAAATTTGGTTTTTAGCTCATACATTAACTTTGGTGCTAGCTCATGCACAACTCTGGGGCTAGCTCTCACAACTTTGGGGCTACCATCACTGTGGTCTCGCTCATACACTAACTTTGGTGCTCGCTCATACACTAACTTTGGTGCTAGCTCATACACTTACTTTTGGGGCTAGCTCATAAACCCCTTTCTTTGGTGCTAGCCATGCACTTCTTTGGTCTAGCTCATACCTTGCTTTGGTGCTAGCTCATACACTAAATTGGGGACTAGCTCATACACTGACTTTTTGCTACCTCATACACTAACTTTGGTGCTAGTATACCCAAAAATTTGGGGAGCTCAACACTAACTTTGGTTTTCTAGCTCATACATAACTTTGGTGCTAGCTCATACACTAACTTTGGT
>NW_026481610.1:0-26852 GCF_026875155.1 Cherax quadricarinatus
TATAAAAAGTGGCGTTTTTTTGTGCCATTGCAATAATTTGTTAGCAATGATTTGGGTGTGTCAGGACCTGAGAACAGGTTTAAGAGGCCATTGTCGGCTTTATTTTTTTTTATAGGGTTGTGAGTGAGAGCCTTAGTTCAATGACCTTATCATCACTCTTATCATATTACTGATGGTATACAATACTGACAAGTTGCTGTCGCTTGCTCAACAGGTTACTTCAGCCATATAAATTTGTCATTCTCCTGTCAAGTGTAAGGGACTGATTACCTCAGATTTACTTCTGTTTCTAGTGCTATATTTGCCTGTAATCGACTGATGAAGCCATAGGCACAAGCCAAACGTTTCAGCAGACAAGATATCCAAGTGTTGCACACGTGTCTTATGTTCAACCTCTTCATGGGATAACTGTCGCAGAGTTAGTGATTGTATAGAAACTTATTGTATTACTGTACCAAAGATAATAAAACAAATTCATGCATTTTGTGACCCCTGACGAGGTTAGTGCTTACCACGAATGTAATCTTAAACAAATTTCAGTCCTTTCGACGTCCAGTAAGTGTGTGTCTACATCAACGACCACTCCATTTGTTAAATCTCTGGCCCACCTTATTGGTCTAACCCCCCCCCTCCTGGTAGTGGGCCCACCCACAATGTGACCATGTCTTGTACTGCTGCGTTTCTCCACCATTTCCACTGGCTTCACTCTAAACAGAGTTCTTCTCGTGTTTCTGTATTAGACTGCTAAAATAAGCTGTACGAAAAATCTCTCAAAGATGCCGAAGTGTAGCACATGTCTTATTTATCAAGGATCAACATTCACATGCACCGGGAGTATATATCCCTCGTCCGGAGTTTAACTTCGCCATGAATGGTAACACTGTTAACACACCCTGGTTGGTAGGGAATTTATATAGTGGTCTACCTAACTCTAACATCGTGCCAGTTTTATTTATTGTTATAATTACTTTTTACCTACATCAGGTTAATTATTTGTGTACGCCTTTCTATGCGCTACCATTATTAATATAATCAAAACAAAGCGCTAAACTTGCACTAGCATTAGAAGAACAGATATTAAATCACTGCAATCTCACAAGCCATTTTCCCAGCAGGGGGATGTTTATTATATTTATTAAATTTTCCCTCTCTAAAAATTTAAATTTTCCCTTAACCTGGGTAATTCACTGAACCAACAAGAAACTTCAAACTCCAAAATCGTTTTTTAACGCTGCAAAAAAAACCCATACCACGGGGGGGCTTTAACCCCGCGTAAAAGCCCTTTTAAAAATTCCAGACCGACGCTACAAAGGGTCCCCGGGGGCCGCTTCCCTCTAATAGGACCTGGAGTTTACCGGAAAGAGATTTCCCGGGGGGTCAACGCCCCGGGCCGGCCCGGCCTGTGACCAGGCCCCTGGGGAAATAAACCCTGATAAACCCAGGCTTTCTGCGGTTTCACGCAAACCCAACGACGAGCCACACCCCCGGCCCTAAATCAGGAACTAAACTTTAGGTGCTTGCCCATTCCCCTTGTTAAAAGATTTCCCGGGGGTTGTTGGTAATCCCCCTTATGGGGTGCTGGGGGCAGTTGAACACCCGGGGCCCTGACACTTATTGTAGGGTTTCTTTTAACGGCTAGTGAAACCCCTGCTTTTCTTTGGGGGGGAGGGTGCAGGGGGGCCCCAAAAAGGTTTTTTTGGGCTTTTGTATTTGAGTGTTTTCGTGGGGCAATTTCCCGGTATTTGCCCCTCTAGGTTTTTTTCCAGGGGTATAAAAACATGTATCTCCCCCCTGGGGTTCCGGGAAATAAGGTTTAGGAACCCAACCCGCCCCCCATTAATTGAGGGGGTTTTATCCCCGTTATGCGCGCCTTTAAAGGGTTTTTCTGTACATTTTCTGGGTCGGCAATTTCACCTCCCTTTAAAAAGGGTTGCTGTTAGTGTGCAGCAATATTCCACCCCAAGATAGAACAAGTGACCTAAAGAGGGGTCATCAGGGGCCCTTGGCCCCCTATTTTAAAGGTTTTCTCATTATCCATCCTTTTCTTTTTTCCCTAGCAATGCGATTGATACAATTTATGGTCCTTGAAGGTGAGACCCTCCGACATAATCACTCCCAGGTCTTTGACGTTGGTGTTTCGCTCTATTTCGGGGGCCCAAAGAATTTTTTTTTGGGAAACTTGATAAAGATTTAATTTCCTCTTGTTTCCATATCTGGGGTTAATTTAAAATTTTCCATCGTTGAACTTCAAATTGTTTTCTGCAGCCCACTAAAATTTTTTGGGTTGATTTCCCCCTGGAGTTTTTGCAGTTGTTTTCAAGGGAAAAGAAAAGTCTTCCAGTTTGGGGTTTGCCCATCTGAAAAAGGAAGACACGGGGGCTGTGGTGACTTTCCTTGTCTATGCCCGGATATGAGGATGGGGAAACAATGGGAGCGAGTACTGGCCTTGGGGAACAATTTTTTCCCCGTAGTTTCCCCTCGGACTTTACTCTTTTGACGACTACCTGTGTTTCTTTTTGTGGGGAAATTTTATAAGATCCATCGCCAAATTTTTCCTGTTTTTCCTTTAGCACCCCTTTTTTGTGCGCAATTACGCCATGGTCCACTTGTCGAGGTTTTTGCAAAAGTTTTTATATTTTCTCCCCATTCTTTTTGTCTTCTTTTGCATTTAGGATTTTTGTGTAGTGACCCAAATTTGTGAGCCCGGGACGGGGCGCCCGTTTCTAAACCCTTGTCCCCGGGGTTGTGTAATGTTGGGGTTTTGTGGGTGGGGTTTTTTTGCTTCTTGGGAAAAACCCTTTTCAAAGTTTTTTATGATAAGGGATTTTTTTTGTGCTATTGGTCGGTAGTTCTTTTGCTGTTGCTTTACGCCCCTTTGGGGAAAGTGGGGCATGTCTTTTTTGTTTTTAGTAACTGTGGGACGCCCCCCCGTGTCCATGCCCCTCTCCATGGGATGGAAAAGGCTTTTAAATGGGGCTTCTTGCAGTTTTTGATGAACACAGGGGTTCCATGGTTGGCCCGGGGGCAGAGTCGGGGAAAATGTCATTTATCCCCGTTCGATGTCATTTGGCGTCAGGATAACTCGGACAGGTTTGGGTTTTTAATAAAATTTTGTGGCTCTCTCAAAAAAAAAAAATCATTTTGTTTTTTTTTGGGCCCTCTCAGTCGGGTTTTAGGGGCCCTTCTAAAAACTAAAGTCAAAATTGGGGAAACTTGGGGCCCTTCACTCTTTTCCCTTTTGCGGGTCATCTGTGTGGGGACCCCCCTTTGTTAAGTGGGGGCCCCAATACTGGACGTTGTTCCCCCGTTTTTGTTTTGGCATGGGAAAGAAGAAATACTTTGGGTTTTTTTCGATTTTTTTTAGGGTTTTTATTTCTTCCGCGTTTTACCTGACTCCAAAAGGTTTTAAAAGGATCCAAAAGGGATCCTAAAGGATGTTTTCCTTTTTTTTTTTTTTGAAAAGCCATGTGAAGGGAACTACGTTCCTGGCCCGTGCCCTGTGGCTTGGGGGTAAAGTCTCGTTTTAAAACGGCGAGGGAAACAAACATTCGTCGGGGTTTTTTTTAAAAACCGGGTTTTGTCTTTTTCCCCCATCATTAAAAGGGGCACCGGGGAGTTTTTTGACGGTTGTGGGTCGCTTTCCTGGGGGCAAAATACAATTTGCGTGAAATGTTTCGACACAAGGGGACTTTTATTTTTTAAAAAGTCATTGTTTTTCAGCTAGGCCTTTTATACCTTGTACATGTATTTTGTAAAAATTTAATTATATTATTTTTTTTTTTTTAAACTTCTTCACCCCCGGGATAAGCAGGGGAGGGCTTTAAAGGTAAAAAATAATTACAGTTTTTTCCTGGGCTTCACTTCTGGGGGGGTTCGGCGGGGAAACTAAATTTGGGTTTTAATTTCACCTCAGCTCACACACTGGGGATCGGATAAACCCCCGGGGCACCGCCTTTTTTCGCGGGGCCAGCTACGGGTTCGCTCTCCCCGGGTTTCAAGAGCCTTATTTCCCTCTTCAAAAAAAGCTTTGTAGGGATCCCGTCTAAAACCATTTTTCACCCAGTTTGTTCCTTCTTCCAACTTTTAAGGTTTGAAAAAAATTTTTTCCCTAACTTTCCCTATAAACTTTTTTTTTTTTTCATTTCCTTTGGGGGCCCTCTTGTACCTTTTTTCCATCTCTGAAACTTTCTGTCCCTTTTTACCATGAAATTTTTCCTATCAGTATCTTGCATTTCAGAAATTTACTTTCCCCCGAGTCCTCCTGTTTTCCTTAAGGGTTTAAAGCCCCTTTTAAACCCCTTCCTTTTTAATGCCAAAACCCTTTAATTTTAGGGGTTTTTCTGCAAGTGAAAATTCAGCATTTCCCTCAATTTCTTGACTACTTGACTAGGTGGGGTTCCCCCACTGATGTTGCTACCCCCAAATTAGGGCCCTGGTGTACTTGGGAAACGTACCCGAAAAACATTTGTAGTGCCCGTGAATGGGTTAGAAAGTGGGAAACCTGGGTTCAGCCTTTTTGTTGTGGGTGCATCCTAGGGAGAGAGGAAAGTTTAAAGGGGGATCCCAATGGAAATAACCCACTCTAATGACGTGTCTTTATTGGGTTAGGTTGTTTGGGTTTAAAGGGGGGTTTTTAAAGCCAAAGGACTCCCTTTTGAGGGGGTTTTCATTTCGGTATAAAAATTTTTGTTTTTTTTGGGGTTTACAAAACCTTTGGAAAATAATTCAACAAAACCCTTTTCCCAACAGTTTTTTTTTCCCCCCGGGTTGTATTCGCCCACGGGATGGGTATGGGGGGCATAATTAAACATTTTAAAACCTAAACCCTGGTTTGAGGAAAAACCCGAAGTCGATGATCTTAAATTTAAATTAATCCGGGTTAATTTGAAATTGAAATTACAAGAATCCCAAAAAATTTTTAAATTCCATGTGCTGTACTTTTTTTAAATATTTTTTTTTAAGGGGGTGTTTATTTTAAAGAAAAATACGGGTTATTTAAAGGGGTAAATAAAATTTACCGATTTAAACCTTATACTTCATTAGTAAAAAAAACGGATAATTAAGTATTTACAAAAAAATGTATTTTTAAAACAAAAACCCTAACAAAATTTTAAAAAAAAGGGTTTTAAAACCAATGTAAATAAAAAAACTATTTTCAGAATGGGCAAGCGAATTTCATAACTATATAACATTTTTTTTTTGGGGGGGGGGGGAGGAAAGCCCCTTTGTTACGCAATGCGTTTGGGGCGGGACAAAAAACCTATTTTCTTAAAAACTCTTTATCCCTAGAAACGGTAATTTACTGAAGGGGAAACCATTTATTTTAAGAGGAAAAATTTAAAGCTACAAAATTTTTATTATTCAAGTGCAGTAGGTTTGTTTCATGTTGTTTTGAAATTAAAATCCCGAAAAAGTTTTTTTAAAATTCAGGGTATTGATCTTTGTCAGGGAAAATATTTTGGTTACCAGTGTTGGGGGCAAACCTTAGCACAGCCCACCTTTAAACCTTAATAAGTCACATTGACTTTGCTGAGTTATTTTTAGGCTCATTTTAAAAATTAATTTACTATAAAAAAACCATTGTCAATTTTTTTATAATCCTCCAAAAACCCTAAAAACAAAAAAATTTTTGAAAAAGGAATTTAAAAATTTTTTCTTGTAACTTTTAAACCAAAGGGCCCATTAACCAGGTAAACCTTTAAACCAGGTAAACCCCTTTAAACCGGGTTTTAAACCTTTTAACCCGGGGAAACCCAAAAAAACCCAGGGTGAACCTTTAAAACCAGGGTACTTTTACCAAAACCTTTTTGGGAAGTGCCTTGAGGGCCTTTGCGCCCAAAGCGTTTTTTGATGGGAAAAAACAATTTTAGTGCTTGCTTATTAATGCATTTTTTAAAAAAATTAACCCTGGAAAACCCTCGTTGGTTTTTCAGCTAAAGGGAGAAAAGAAGGCTTGATCCTTCGTCCACAAATCCCAAACCAAGTCAGGACTAGATATAACATAAGAAAGCAAGCAGTGTGTCCTCTTTTTTTCCCTTTTTTTCACGGGAGGTTTCCCCCTAAATAGCCCAGATAAAGATTTTTGGGTTTTTTTTTTATTCTTGTTTTTCCCAATTTTTTTGGGTATTTGTATAGATTTTTTTTTCCCCTTTTACATGAAAATATATGATATTACATGTAATTGTTTAAATTTTATTTGTTGAGATGTAATAAAAACACACCCGTTTTTTTATTTTGGATTTTTTTCGTCGTCGATTAAATTAATCCCTTTAGGGTCAGGGGGTGTGAATGAGTTTTGCTTGTGTGTGTGTGTGTTATTGTTGGTTTTTGTTTTTAACACAATGATTTATTTTTACAGCCCAAAAATTCTTACCCATGTGGGGTTTCCCAATTTTTTAATAACAACTTAGTTAGCCCCGGGGGCCCTTTGGTGGCTAAAAACCCCCGCTTAACACACGGGGGGCCCCGGGGTTCGTTTCCCGGCGGGGGGAAAACATTTCGACACTTTTCCCTTTACACCTTTTTTTCCTGTTCACCTAGCAGTAAAAAAGGTACCTGGGGTTGTCGACTGGGGGGCCCGTTTCCGGGGGACAAGATTGAGGACCCCAAGGGAAAAATAAGTTAGACGTCCTCGATGACCACGACTTTTCTTGGGTTTTCCTGGGTGGCTAACCCCCCGGGGGGAAAAAAATCCGAACAAAAATCTTACCCTTAAATTTTCTTAAATTAATGATAATGGTTGGTCTGATTAAAAAAACCATTGTCAATAATTTTGTTGTTTTAAGGTGTATTACCATTATATTGTACGGAAACGTTGGTCGTGTAAAGATTATTGAAAAATTTAACCGCTTTCTTTTGTGTTTTTAATATACTTTTATCTTGGAATCTAAACTTTTTTAAAAATAAAAATAAAAAAAAAAAAGAACGATTCCTGTTTGTTTATTTGTTGGGTGGATCTTTTTTAATGAAATTTTGGGACTACGGGAAAAATTCTTTATAACCAAATTTAGAAATAAAACTGCCCAAAATATTTACATGTTGTATTATGCCCCTTGAAATTTTTTTTTTTGAAAGCCGGGGAGGCTTTATAACCTTTCCCTTTTTAAAAATTTTTTGGGAACAGATGTATCTTTGAAAGTTTATGCTTCATATTTTTCCCCTTTTGGGAAAGGGTTTAAATAATTTGGATAGCATTATAGATGTGTTAGGGTTAATTTAAATTTTTGCACCCCGTGGTTCTGATTTTTTTTGGTACTTTTTAGATGGGGGGGAGGTTCTGTCTGGGAAGGGGGGGTTCGCGGGGGAAGGGGAGGTTCTGTCGGGGGAAAGGGGGGGGGTTCGTCGGGGGAAGGGGAGGTTCGGGCCTTGGGGAAGGGGGGGTTTCTGTCTGGGAAAGGGGGGGTTCTGTCTGGGGGGAAGGGGGGGTTTTCTTTTGGGGGAAAGGGGGGGTTTATTTTTGGGGTTTACGGGAAATGAAACCCAAATTTGTGCTCTTTTTTGACTTAAGTCAAGTAACAGAAAAACTGGTTTTACTTTTGATTTTAGTATAGGGAAATTTTTGTATAAATTTCTCCCCTTTAATTTTGGGTTTTTCCCGGGTTTTGTGTTTTCTTTTGATTATATTTGTTACATGTATAATTATTTATTTTGTTGGGAAATTATATGGCCAGGGAAAAGTTTTACTTTTGTTGACGGAAAAGGGCCCCTGTTTGTTTTTTTTTTTATGTGCTGTGTGAATTTTTTAAAAAAAAAATTAAAAAAAAAAAGTCAGATAACACCAGTGCACCTTTACTTGGGGTAAAACAATGGTAGCGGGTGAAAAGGAGTTTTCCCAAAACCGTCTAAAATCCCCCTTGATTGAACCTGGCCCCCTTTCCCGGTTGTGAGCTGGACGTACTGGCTACAATTCCAAAAAATTTGACTTCAAGTTACCCTTTGGTTTAATATCTGCAAAAATTTTAAAGAAAGCCCCAATGCAAACACGTTTATCTAGTATGTTGAACGTGAATGAAAATTTTAAAAATTAGGGGGTAAATTATCCCAGGTTTAACCTAGGTGTTGTAAAATTAAACAGATAAAATAGGTGTCTCGACCCCTGAGGTACCTGCCAGTTGGCCCTAAACTCGCTCAGTATCTTTGTACACAGTAGACTGTGCCCAATACATTCTGGCTATGAAAACCTGCTTATTCTTCCCCCAAAAATGCCATGCTTTGGTGTAAAAGTGGGTTTTCATATTTACTGATGCTAATGCACCCCGGGAAATGCGGCCAATTTTCAAGGGGGGAGAGGACCCCAAAAGGAAATAAGTCCCCTGTCGGGATTTTTTTTGGGTTATCCCGGGTTCTTTTAACACATATGCTGCTATGTATGATAATTTTATGTAACTGAAATTTTTTAAATACCTGTTTTTAAACTTACTGGGGGCCTGCGGACGCTAGGAAAAATTACATAGAGGCTCACCAAAATCCCCAAAGGGGAAGGGATACCAACTGGTTTTCCCAAGGGGAGCAGTTTAAAAAATTATTTCCAGTAAAAATAAAAATTTTTATTTTACTACAAAAACATGTACAAAGTAAACGGGCCCCTAGCGGGGCTTCAGGGACAAACTAAAATGAAAGCCCTTTTTTAGGGCGACCCTTTCGGGAAAATTGGGTCAGTTTTGTCCCGGGATGTGACCCACCCCAGTAACTAACACCCAGGTACCCATTTTAAACTGGGGGGGAAACAGAGAAAAGCGGGTTTTGTTTTTAGGGAAACTCGTCCCTAATGTTCTCCACCTCCCGGGAAAAAAAAACTTAAACCCCCGGGATCTCAGTGGTTTGAGTAGGACAAAGCGATCAAAAGCTAGGGGAAACATCTAATTCAGGGCTATGAATGGCTCGGTTGGGTTGGGGCATCCCCTTTTTGGATTTTAATTTTTTAAAAACATGGGGCCCCCCCCCCCCCCCCCCCCCGGGGGGGGGGACTAAGGGGGTCGTTTTTTTTTTATTTTGCTTCCCGGGGGAAATTTAAAATATATCGGGTTCAAACCCCCCCTTGTTGCAAAAATTTTTAATTGTTTTTAAAAAACCACTTTTTTCCCAGGGAAATTCTTTTAATAAAATAAAATTATTTTATTTTTATATATATTTTATATTTTATATATTTTTAAAATATATATATTTTTTATAATATATATAATATATATATTTATATTTATTTAAAAAATATATATATATATATATATATATATACGATTTTTTTAAATGAAAAACCCGAGGACAAATGAAAGTTTTGGAGTAAAAAAAAATTCCCAAATTAAACTGGTCCTAGAGGGCTAGTACCAAACTTCCCACACAAAAATCCCCTCAAAAACAAAAGAAAAAAGCCTTGGAAAGACGATGCCCCCCCCCCCAATAAAAAAGAAGGGGGTTTTCATTTGCACTTTTAAAACCCAATACAAAAAGTGTCGGGGGTCCGGGGAAGTTAAACCCCCTCCCGCATACAAAGGGGGATTCCCAATAAAACCACTGGCATTCTTCAAGCGGCACTGGACAAGCACCAAAAGTGGTACCTGCCCACCCGGAAATGTGGCTCGTACTTTGGGTTTTCGTGCAGCAGAAAGTAACACCCTTTGGTTGTTCGGGCTCTGACCCACCAGGGGGCCCGGGGTCACGGGACGGGGCCGGGCCCGGGGGGCCGGACCCCCGGAAACTCTCTCCAGGTAAACTCCAGAGAGCAAAAAACTGATGTGAAGGCCCTGA
Organism: Cherax quadricarinatus; assembly: GCF_026875155.1. Classification (NCBI taxonomy): domain Eukaryota; kingdom Metazoa; phylum Arthropoda; class Malacostraca; order Decapoda; family Parastacidae; genus Cherax; species Cherax quadricarinatus. The sequence goes on from NW_026481610.1 coordinate 9,745, forward strand.
AGAAATTAGTCAGAAAATCTCATTTTCAAAGATCCCCAACAAGGTCTCCCAAACATATGCTAGGCAAAAAATTACAAATGGATAATAAAAACCTTCAAAACCTGGGGAATGCCAAGACCATGAAATTCTTTTAAAAATGTTGTTCTCTCTAGGCTAAAAATTTTTGTACACTAACTTTGTTTTAAAAGACAGAAAAACGCTGAGCTGGAGAATAAAACAGAAAACCTTTCACTGTATATGGGGTACGAAAATCACCTAAATTAGGGGAAGGGTTTAAACCCCCAAAAACCTGTATTTGGGAATTTGCAAGAGAGAAAGCTACTTGAAAATTTTTCACTTGGAAAATTTTCTAGGGGGTTAAGTCCAAAAACTCCCATATGGAAATCTTTTCCTAGGAAGAAAAAGACTCAGCAAGGGGTTTTAAATTGGCAATTTTTTCCCAAAAAAAAACGGGAACGCCATGAGTAGGGTAAGAGACAACATAGGCCCAGAAAACCCGAGACTGTTCAACTCCCCTCCCAGCATAAAAAAGGGGGGATTACAAAAATAGCCCTTAAATGTCTTAAAAGGGGAAGCTGGACAGGCCACTTATATTCATCCCTGACCAGCCGGGCTGGGGTTTGAAAACGCCGGTTTGCGTGCGGCCAGCAATAACACCCGGGGTTTTTTTGTTTAACCCCTTTGTTTCCACCATGAGGCCGGGTTAGGGACCGGGCCCCCGGGGGCCCTTTGCCCCCCGAAACCCCTCCGGTAGACATAGAACAAAAAAAAAATTTCCCAATATTACGTTAAAAGTGATCATTAATGTTTACTTGGGGGGAGGGCAAATCTCAAATTAAACTTATTTTAACACCTACTCCTAAACTCAAAAATTTTAATAATCCCAAAAAAACTAGAAAACTACTAAATTTTTAAAAAGGGCCCACTAAAAATTTCGGGATAATCTGACTCACCTTTTAAAAAGGGCAACAATACTTTTTGAAAAAATCAAAAGGGCTTTTAAAGCACCAAAAAACAAAACTAAATTTCAATAAACCGTCAATGAATCGTGAGTTACTGGGGTCTTTTCAAAGTCTTTTTTTCCGTTTTTTCGATTTTAAAGGGCCCCATTTTTTATTTTTTGCACTAAAAAAAAAATTTTAACCGTTTATAAACCGGTAGCCCCCAAGGGGGCCCTTTTAGGTCGAATTTCACCTAAATGATAAGTAAAGCTTTAGAGTAACAAGGTTCCCCCTTTGTCCCGTGTACAAACAGCGGGTTTCCAGGTTTTCATCTGGGAAAATTTGTAACCAATTTTTTTTTCAATAAGCTTTTCTTATTCTACTTGTCTTTTTTTAAATTATGGGGTTTTTTAAAGCTGGGTTTTTCAGCCTTTTTTTTCCCCCAATTGGATATAAAATTAAACAGCCCGTTGAGTTTATAAATTTTTTTAAATTTTACATTCGTGCGGGACACCTCCGGTGAAGATCTCGATTTTTAAATGTTTTCAAATTTCAATGAAAACTGAACCGTGAAAAAATTTTGGGGCAAAACGATCGATTTCGCTTTTCTTCCCAAACCCATCATAAAGGGAATGTATGACAAGAAAATTTGTCGTTTCTTGGGTTTTTTTTTATCTCTGGTGCAATTTAGGATCCCCAAGCTTTTAATGGGTTAAAGGGTTTAGATATCAGACTCGTTTTGACTTGTGAGCGAGACGTCTTGTCGGGGCCGGATGGAAAAGATAGTATGCGAAAAATTTACAATTGGTTGAAAAAAGCTTTTCACAAGAGGTGCTTGAAATTTTGAAAACACATCAGTTATGTGGAATTAGGGAAAACCGGGAAAGGATAACAAGAATAAATTTAAAAATTTTACACTCCCAAAATGATGACAAAGTTATATAAACCAAAAGTTGTATTTATTTTAGTGTGGAAAAAAAAAAAATCTATTTTTAAATTTATTTTTTTTGGGGATTTTTAAAGTTAATTTTTTGATGTTAATGTACGGTTATTACTAATACATGGAAAGGGGACAGACTTTTAAAAAGAAAAAACACTAATAAAGGTGAAACCCGGGGAAGACATTAAATTAAATTTTAATCCCAAGGGGGGGGAAACGCTAAACCCGGAGGATTTACAGCGCCCCCGGGGGGGAAAGTGAAGCTTTTAGGTTAATTGGGGACTGGAGCACAAATCCAATTCCCAAATTTAAGAGCCCCTCACCAACATCAAAGAACCCTTTCCCTTTAGGTGACCAGTGAAGACAAAGACCCTTTGTCCATGTTGCTACACAGGTTTTGGCGTATAGTTTACATAATTTTCTATAAACCCGTGTTTTTTTTTTCAAAATCAAAAAGGTCTATGGTAAAAACTATTAAGGGAAAATCCTTGAGGTGGGAGGGGGTCTTGTTTTAGGGAAAATTTAAAACTGTGGTTCAATTTTTGCAACAAAAGGATAAAATACCGAAATAGAAAGTTAAGGGCCATGTGCAACTTTTTGGTTTTCTTTTTGTTTGACTTTCGCCATCCGTGGCTTTATAAAACAGATTCAAAGGGTATTAAAAGAAAGACGTAGAACAAAATACACTATAAAACAGTGTATTTTTAGTTCTACTGTCTTTTCCCATTATGTCCCCAAATTTTGTAAATTTATAAAGCCACTGGATGGCGAAAAGTTTACAATAAAAAAATCCAGAAGTTGCACGTGTGGCTGTGCTTTCCCAAAAAACCCCGAATTAAACATGATTCCTTCCGCCCCCCCCCCCCCCCCCCTAACACAAGGCGCTGTTTTAAAACCATACAGGTTTTTGCGCTCCCCAAAATTTTAAAAAAAGATGGGAAAAAGGGGCGAGTAGAAAGGGTCACACTTGTTTTTAAATTCCCTTTATGGAAGAACCCAGGGGCGAAGGTACCTTGATACTAATGAAGGGCTCTTGATGCAAAGGGATTGGAGCCCTTCCCTTTCATTCCCTTGCATCACGTTCCCATTCCCAAAAATCTCTAATTTTTTTTTTTTTCATGGCAAATGCTAAACCCATAGGGTTTTCTAAAACGCTGTATGATCCCCGCGGGTTTAGTTTTTTTCCTAAAGATTATCCTTCATAAGGTATAATCTTTGGGGAAAAAAGTATCGGCGGGGGCTTTGATCCCAAAGGGTTGCGACAACCTCCCCTTTTTCCCTTGGGTCGAATTGGAGCTTCTTTACTCCCCCCAAACCCCCCACAGGTTTTTGGGTCTTCCCCCCTTTTTAAATTAGCCAATAAAATTTCTGTTTAGGCCCCCCCAGGAAAAACCCTTTTTTCTTTTAAAGACAAATTTTAAAAAAAAAAATAAAATTAAAAACTCCAGAAAACAAAAGCAGTGTTCGGGGCTTTAACAGAAACCAACCCTTTTAAAATTTTTTTAGACTGCTTTAAAAATCCAAAAAATTTATTTCCTTTGTACCCTTTTTCAGCTATCCAAAAAATTTTTTTTGTCCCCGGGCCCTGGACCATTAGGGGGTCTGTAATTCTTTGAAAAGCCGCCCCCAGGATGGGTTTTTTTTGGAAAATGATATAAAGATAATAAAAAATCCCCAAATAAATTTTTTTTACCCGTGTTTAAAAGAAAAAAAGTTGCACAAAAATGTTTTAAAAAATTTAAAAAATAATTTTTTACTGTTCCCTTTAGTTGTATATTGGGTTTATGTAAGTGCCTTTCTTCCCCTCTAGTGGGGGGATGAAACCCCAATTTAAAACTGGAAAACAACCCCGAGCCCGTACAGGGTTTTTTCCCAGGAGCAAGATAAAATTTTTTTCGGATTTTTAACCCGGAGGGTTTTCCACCCCGGATAACCCAAGAAGTAGTGCGTCATCGAGGACTGTCTAACTTATTTCCACTGGGGGGCCTTAAACTTGTCCCCCAAAGGGTGCGACCCCCAACCCGTCACTAACACCCCCCGGGAAACCCATTTGCTGCTAGGGGAAAAAGGACAAAAAGGGGAAAGGAAAAGGTTTGAATTTTTTCCCCCCGCCCGGGGAAACGAACCCGGGGCCCCCCTTGGGGTGAAACGGGGGCTTTAGGGCCCCAAGGGAAACCCGGGGGACGATAGACTTTGACCTGTCCCCCAAACAGAAATTGTCATTTATTTTAGATGATACTGGAGACAGCCCATGTGGCTGTTCCACCGTTTGGTTTTGGTTTTTAAGAAATTGGTCTGCCCTTCCTTTTCTTGAAAACCCAATTTTAAAAAGGGCCTCCATTTATCCAACTTTTTTAAAGGCCCCCGTGAGTTTTTGCAAATAATTTTTGAATTTTAAAAAAGTTAATTTCTGGGGTAATGGGATAATTTAATTTTTTGGGAAAAATGATGATTGCATGAAATTTCAAAAAAACGGATTAAAAAATATAAAGGAAAATTTTGGGTTTTCCCGGCCTTGGGAGACAAAAACTCCGCCTAACCCGTGTCCGTTGGTTTTGATCCCCGGGAAAAGGGTAGAAAATTGGGGGTTTTTTGCACCTCCCGTCCTTGTTCACCTAGGGAAGAAATAGGTTAAAATTAAACCCGGTTTTAGTCGATTTGGGGTGGGCTGCATCCTGGGGGACCCCAAAAATTGAGGACAATGGAAAAGACACAATCCCTCGTGATAAAACGATTTTTGGGGGGGTTGTCTTTGGGAAAGGCCCAACCCTCCGGGGGTTTAAAAAAAACCGAAAAAATCTTATTTTTTCCAGTTTTTTCCCCAAAAAATAAAAAAAAAAAAGAAAAAATAGCCTAAAAAAAAGAGGGAGAGGGGCGGTTTTTTGGTGCGACTGGGTTTAGGTAGGTAGCTGGGTTTTTTTTTAAACGAGTTATGTAGAATTGCATTAGTTGATGGTTATAAATATAAATTTCCCCAAAAAAATTTCTGTAACGCATTTTCAGATGTGTTTTAGAAAAAGTATTAAATAGGGTTTTTTTCTAAAATATTTTTTCCCGTGCTTTTAGGGGTCCCCAAATTTTAAGGACTCTTATACGAGTCCCCAAAATCACTTCAGTGGACCTTTACATAATATTGTTCATTTAACTTCTACAGTGCTGTTTTTCTGCGATTCTTCTTTCCTTTTGGGTGCTCAAGCTCGATTGGGAAACAGGTTCACTCACAATAAAGGGGGGGCCAGGGGAAACCTTTTTCCCGGATTTAAACGGGGGAACTGGATAATTTTTTTTCCCAACACCTTCGTCCCTTTTTCACCTAGCAGTAAGTAGGTGCTCAGGGGTTAAATTAAAAGTTTTGGGGTCAAATTTCTGAGGCAAAAGGATTTAAAAAGAATTTCCCCCGGAAAAAAAGCCCGTCTGTTTTAACGGCTTTATATTAGGTTTTTAAACCCTCCGTGTTAACAAAGTAAACAAAACTCTTCATGTTTTTCTCTTTCTTTTTCTTTTTCCCCCGTTTTTTCTCCCCTGTTTTCTTGTTATTTCTTCATACAGACCCTTTCCCCAAAAAGCTGATTTTAAAAAGGGTTTCTTAACTTTTAAAGCATGAAAAAAACCCAAATTTTACATTTTGGGTTTTTAAAAATTTACCCAAAGGGCACTTGCAAGCCCCTTAAAAATCCAAAAACCCTTTCCCTTTTAGAAAGGTAAAAAGGCAAATGAAAAATGTGAGGTGCAGAAGAAAAAATTTTCCGATTGAAGAGAAAACACGGGAGAAAAAAGGAAAAAAAAAACTCCTACAACCCCAAAATGAAAATTTTAAAGAAAAGAAATTTTTTAACCCACTCAGATATGGAAAACTTACCTGGAAATATACCCGGAGAGGGTTTTGGGGGTCAAGCCCCCCCGACTGGGCTGAGGGCCGGCTTTATGTGTATAAAAATCTGCATTTTTGTTTTTTCCTCAACAGCATCCAGGCCTTGTCATAGTGGGGCCAGTACTTGGGGGAGGCAGGAGCAACTGCTCTAAAAACCCCCGTTTTCCCGGGTTATGAATTTAAAGGGTTTTCTAGGTTTGGTTGGCAGTCTTGATGTCCCCCCTGGAGCCTTTTCAGGTCTGCAATGGAAAAAACCCCGTCTTTCAGAAATTTGGGGGTTTTCTGCAAAGGAAGACCCCGTTGCTGTGGCGACATCCTTGGGCTATGTCAGATTTAGGATGAGAAACAAGATGGGAGCGTGTACTGGGGCCTTGTGGAAAAAGAGCTTTTCCCCCGTAGCCGCCTCAACTTTATTTTGTTGACTACTACTCTTTGTGTTCTGTTTGTGAGGAAATCAAAATCCCTCACCAAAATTTTCCTGTTATTTCCTTTTTAAAACGCATTTGTTTCGGCCCGTTAGCCTTTGGCACACTTTTGAAAAGGGTTTTGCAAAAATCTGTAATATTACATTTGCATTCCTTTTTTTCTTTTTAGTGCATCTAGGGACCTTTTTCGTAGGATCCAGTAGCGGGGACGACAGGAGCGACCCGCTCTTTAAAACCCCTGTTGCGCTGGGGTTTTGTAAAATTTTGGGGAATTTTGATGGGTGGCGTTTTTGCTTCTTGGACCAAACTTGGGCCCTGAAAATCGCTCCCCCGGGAAAATAAAAGAGTCGGCAGGGAAAAGCAACATTCCCCCCAAAAAAAAGCAGGGGTGCCACTGCAAGTTAAAAGGGCAATAAAAATAAGTGTCAGGGGCCCCCTGACTGTTTCCCCAAAAACTGCCTCCCAAACATAATAAGGGGGATTACCAAAAGACTCCCGGCTGTCTTCAAGCAGGCACTGGACAAGCACCCAAAAAAGGTACCTGACCAGGGGGCCGTGATTTTTCATGTTGGATTGCGTGCAGCCAGCAGTAACAGCCTGGTTTTTCTCAGGCCCTGATCCACCCTGGGCCTGGGGCCCCCAGAAACCGGGGCCCTTGGGGGGGTTGACTCCCAGGAAAATTTCCCCCAGGTAAACTCCAGGTTTGCCCCCTTTTTTTAGGGATTTTATCACCTTATACGACATCTTTGGGTTTTTGGAGAAGAATTTCCTTTTTTCCCCTTCCCCCTTTTTGATAAGAAAGGGAAAAAAAGACAAGAAAAAATTAAAAAAACAAAACAAAACCAAGATTGGGGGGGTACATAATACTTTTATTCTAGGTAAGACCCCAAAGGGGTGAGTGGGGAAAATGGGGATTGCGGAAAAAAAGGTTTGGGTTTGAGGGAAAGGTTTTTTTTAAAGGGGGGGAAAAAAACCAGGGCTTTAACCCAAATAGCTGAGCTGATGGGGATTCAGGAAGGGGGTGCGCATTTCGGGACTGGAGGGGGGACGGGGGGGGGGTCGAACAAACGTGAAACGAAAGGGAAAATGGGGAATATTTTTAAAGGGCCTAAACCGTGAGTTACAGGTTAGTGAGTTTAAGATTTCAGCAAGGGTTTTTTGTTTTTAAAGGGAAATTTGGGGCAGGAGCTAATATAGAGTAGAAAAGGTTGTTGTGTTTGGGGTCTTTGGGATTTCGTCGTCTAAGTATGGGGGTCCAGTAGTCATGTCATTTTTAGTCTTTTCCAAATTTTTTTTCCTGAGGGATTTCCCGTACAAGTTTGAGCAGCGTGTTCGCATGGGGGGGTGGTGGACTTTACTTGTGATTAATTTATCCCCGCGGGCGTCGAAACACCCAGCGTAAGGCTTTGCATGGATGCTTGTATTTTTAAATTGGTTTGTCACGCTGCTAAGGGGGAAAGGGGGAGTGGGCAGTAAAATTTTTTTAGTGGCGAATGAGGGCTTTGTATAGATGAAGTTTTGGTTTTTGTTGAGGCTTGCCATATTTTTTGGGTAGCCCCCCCATGGGGCCCTTTGGGTGCAATGGCCCTGCTTCGGGGTTTATGTGGGTTTTGTATTTGCAGGTTGTAGTCTAGATTAACTCCTAAACTTTTGGGTTTTCTGTGAACAGGGATGTTTGTGTAGGTATTTGTTCCTGATACTACTAGGGAGGGGGGTTTTTACGTTTCCTGTAGTGGAATAGGTTTATTTTGGATTTTGCAGGGTTTTGGGTTTTTAAATTTTCCTTTTTTTTTTCCCAGTGTGCAATCTGGTCTACCCTTTGGGCTTTTTGTTTTTTCGGGTTAGTGTGGTTTTTTTGTCTAAAGGGTGGTGAGTTGGGTGATGTCAACTGCGTATGCAATGTGTTTGGGGGAGTCAAAGGCTGGTGTTTGGGGTGTCATTGGTGTAGAGGAAAGTAGAGGGTGGGTGGGAAAGGGCTGAGCCCTGTGGGAAATCCAGCATGTAGTGGGGAAATGCTGGAAAAAATAATTGGAAAATTTATTTCCCCCATAGTCCTCCCCTCTAGGGGAAATTACAGAATAGTTTTTCGATAGTCCTGGGAGGTCCCAAGTTGGGAAAAATACTTTTAAAATTTAAGCCCTTGTGGGCCCCACTGTGTCAAAGGCTTTTTCCAAACCTTTTGGTACTAGGGCTGCCCCTTTTTTTCCCGGGATTTGTTTTTTGTGGATGTAGTTTAGAATTAAGTTGAGTGCCTTGAGTGGAACGGTTTTTATTGAAAACCAAATTGGCCAAATTTTAAAGAGGGGGTTTTTTTTCAGGATGTCTACGAAAAGGGGTGAGGTTTTTGTTTTTTCCTTTGATCTTTTTCCCGTACTTCGAGCAAGCCCGATGGGGGGGTAGGGTTTTTTGGGTCAGAGTGGTCTTTTTTGGATTTTGGGAAGAGGTTTGCGGTGGCTCCCCTTTTAAAAAGAGTGGGGGGGAAATAGCCGGATGCTAGTGATACAAATTGGGGGAGGGTTGGGGAAGGGGGATGAAAAGTCCCCGGGGGGGTTTTAGGATGATGTGGGTTTTATTTCCGGAGGCTCTTGGGGGTTTTGGGGGGAGGCGGAATGAGATTTTTAAAAGTCTTTTGGGTGTGATGGGGGTGTCCCGGTTTTTTTATTTGGGGTGAGTTTAAGTTGTATTTTCATGGGCAGGGGGCCCTTAGGGGGTAAGTGTTTAGTGTTCCCTTGGTCAAATTTTTTGTGTGTGTGGCAAATGGGGCGGTTTTGTGGAGGGTGGGGGGGTGGAAAATAACTCCCATATTTCTTTAAGATGTTTGTTGCTGTTTGTTTTGGGCGGTGGGTGTGTTTGGGTTTTTTTTTTACCCCCGGATTTGTTTTAAAGAAGTTTCCAAAAAAGAAAATTTTTTGGGCTTTTTATCCCTTGCTCATTTGCCTGATGTATGGGTCCAGGCCCCCAAAGGGTGTTTTTGGTTTCCTTTCTCTAGGGGGATGAAGTATGTTGTTCCTGAGGTTTTGGGGTCCTGTCTTACCCGGTTTGAATCTGTGTGTGTTGAGGCGGAAAACGGTTTGGTGGCATAGAGGAGCTTTTTGTTTCTTTATTGAGGGAGGAAATAGTATCTTTTGGTGTGTGTTTTTTTTTGGGGACTGTTTTTGTTAGTTGCACGTTTTATTGTCTCAAAAGGGTAAAGTCATGTTGTTTTGGGCAAAATCTTGGCTGGGTTTGGGGGGTTTTAGTCCCTAGTTCAGGTTTGGGGTTGTTTTAAAGGTTTTTTTGGAAAAGGGCTCCCAGTCGGGGCCTTTTTGTTTTGCCCGGTGTTGGGGGGGTAGGAAAACAATTTTTGGGTTTTTCGAATTGTAGGAGGTGGGGAAAATGGCCGATCCTTTATGGGGCCAGGACTACGTAGTGTTGGGGAGAGTGTGGGTCTGTTTTCGGGGTATTATGTAAGGGGTTTTCCCTTTTCCCTTTTTTTCCCCCCCAAAGGGGTTTTTAAAATGAGGGAACCCAGGGCCTTGATGTTTGTGGTTTGAGAAGTTATTAGTTTGTTGTGCCTTTTGGTTGGTGGTGTTGTGGGAAAAAAACGGTTTTTTTTGCATTTTGTCTGCCAGCAAGGGAGGGGGGGATGTTTTTGGGGGGGTTTGAAGACGAAGAGTAAGTCCCCTGTACATGAGGGCCGGGTTCGGCCTTGCGTATGTGGTGAAGAATATGGGGGTTTTATTTTAGTGTGCAGTCTGACAGCAAGGGAGTGTTGGTGTGTGAAGTGGAGTGGTAGGAATTCGTTGGGCTTATGGTGGAGTTTGGACCCGGATGGGGAACTCCGTCTGTGGGTAAAGTGGGGATTGTTTTTGGAGGTGTAGTCATTTGGGTCGGATGTGTTTGGGGTGCCGGAGGGATGTTCTATTTAGTAGAACTTTTTTTTTTTTTAATTTTTTTTTTAAAAAGTACATCAAGACATAAAAATAAAAACAGGCCTTAACCGTCAAAAAATGTAATAAACTTTTTCCCTGGCCATATAATACCAAAATACAAATATAAATTAATTTACATCATGGGAACAAATATTATCTTGAAAACACAAACAGTAAACCCAAATTTTTGGGGAGAATTTATACAAAAATTCCGTACTAATACATCAAAATAAAGCCAGATTTCTGTTATGACTTTTAAAGTCATGAAAAATAAACCCCCCCCCTTTCCCAAAACAGAAAACCCCCCCTTCCTCCCGAAGAACCTCCCCCTTTCCCCCGACAGAAACCCCCCCCCCCCCGGGGAAAAACCCCCCCCCTTTTCCCCCGGGCAGAACCCCCCTTCCCCAGAACAGAACCCCCCTTCCCCAGACGAACCCCCCCCTTTCCCCCGACAGAACCCCCCTTTTTCCCCGACGAACCCCCCCTTTCCCCCGACAGAACCCCCCCCTTCCCCCGACAACCTCCCCCTTTTCCCCCACAGAACCCCCCCTTCCCCCGGGCCCGAACCTCCCCTTCCCCCGACGGGAACCCCCCCCCTTCCTCAACAGAACCCCCCCTTTCTGAAAAGTACAAAAAATAAAATCAGAACCACAAAAGGGCACAATAAATTTAAATTTTAAACCCTTAAACACTCTAAAATGCTATCCAAAAATATGAATCTTACAACACGTAAGAAAAATGAAGCATAAACACAATGATACCTGTTCCCTAAACTTAAAATGGGAAAGGTTATAACTTCCTCACGGCTTACAAAACAAAAAAGCCAAATGCAATAAGTAAAAATTATGTAAATATGGGAAAAGTTTGATTTTAACTTTGGGTTTTAAAAAATTTCCTGTAGTCCCAATTTTAAATTAACAAAACCCCTCCACTTTATAAACAAACCATTTTTACATTTTTTTAAAGAACATGTCTAAAATATTTTGTATATACAAAAGGGGAAGCACACATGGGAAGTATATTGACTGGAATCTGGTCTTTCGGGTTCGATGAGCTCATTTTCATGTGTCGATGGAGTAGTAAGACGAAAATTAAGTTGGATTTCCTTGAAGATGCCCGTGTTTGGGTTTGGTAGGGAGGGGTGTTGGTTTTTTTTCTGGGGGAGGGGGCCCGGCCCAGCATGGTGCAATTTGGGAAGGGGTTGGGGCGAATGCCCCTGAAAAATGAATTTTTCCCAAAAGGTGGGTGTAGTGGGGGTCGCGGGGGCGCTTTTTGGGGGGGGAAGGGGGGGACCCGTCTGCTCTGTGAGTTTTCCTTTCCGCTCAAGGAAGGTTTCCCTTTAGTTGGGGAGGGGGGTCTTGTTTAGGGAATTGGATCCGTGCTGCAATTTCCCCCAATTAAGCCTGAATGCCTTTCCCATCCCCCCCCCCGGGCGCTGTAAACTCCGGTTTAGCGCTTCCCCCCCCTTGATAATAATAAAAATTGAGTTCCGTGTTCTTTCAGCTCCCGGATTGTTTTTCATAAGGGGGTGGGGTTGGGATTGTTTTTTCCCTCCGGGGACTGGGTAGATCTTTTTGTGTTGGTGTCGGTTGGAGCTTACTGATTTGGGGTGTGGAGGGTGGAAGTGCGGGTAGGAGGGGGTGGGGGGGGGTGGGGGGTGTGTGGAGAGTTGTGGGGGGCAGTGGGGGGGGGGAATCTCGGGGGGGTAGGGTTTTTTTTGGATCAAGCTGTTGGGGGGGGGGGGGAATCTTGGGTGGGTTGGGGGAAGGGAACGAGGGGGACGGGGGGGGGACGGGGGGGGGAGGGGGAGTGACTAGGGGAGGGGGAGGGGAGGTGAAGTTTACCGGGAGAGAGTTCCGGGGGTCAACCCCCCCGGGGCCCCGGGTCTGTCCCGGGCCTCCTGGGGGATCAGACCCTATAAACCGGTGATGCTGGCGCCCCAAAACCAACGCACGACCACCCCGGCGGGCAGGTCCCGCTTTAGGTGCTTGTCCAGTCCGTTTGAAGACTGCCAGGGGTCTGTTGGTAATCCCCCTTATGTTGCGGGAGGCATTTAAACAGCCGGGGCCCCTGACACTTATTGTTTGGGTCTCTCGCGGGTGAGTGCCCCCTCTTTTCTTAGGGGATTTTTGCATCGTCTGCCAAGTCTTTTGCTTTCCAGTGTTTTTTGGTGCAAGTTTGGTATAACCCTCTAGGATTTTCCAGGGGTATATAATCATGTATCCTCCGCCGCGGCTTGGGGTACAGTTCAGGGAAAAAATCAACGTCCAGTTTGAGGGGGTTTTACTCCGTTTGCGGGCCCCTAAGGTTCCTGTCCCCTTTTCTAATCAGCAATTTTACCTGCTTGAAAAAGGGGCTTTTTAGTGCGCAGCAAAATTCCAGCCCAGATGAAAAAAATTTTACCCGAAGAGTGTTATCATGGCTTTGGGATCTAGTTTTTAAGGGTTTTCTTTCTCCTGTCATTTTTTCTAGCAGATGCGATGTATAAAAATTATTTCCTTGAAGGTGAGATCCTCCGGAATGATCAAAATCCCAGGTCTTTGCTTGGTGTTTCGCTCTTTTTGTGGCCAGAATTGTTTTGTACTTGGGGAAGATTTAATTTCCTCAGTTTACCATATTGAGAATTAAAATTTTTTCATCGTTTTAACTTCATATTTTTTTGCACCCACTGGGAAGAGTTGGTTTATGTCCGCCTGGCCTTTTAGGTTCAAGGAATTTTAGTTTAAAAATCTTTATTACGCACCCCAACAATCCGTGGGCGGTATCAAAAGATTACAGAGGGAAAAAATTGGTCCCGGGACGACTCCAAAGTTTTGAAGCGAGCAAGTTACAGAGGTAATGAATTTACAAAATTTTCAAAGGTATGAACTCCATTTACAAAAGGGAAAGAAACTCCAGGGAGTCGGCCAAAACCCCAAATTCGACAAGTTACAAAGTTTTTACAGAGTACGAGGTAGAATGGTCCAGGGACGGGCCCCCAAATTTTGATAGCTGAACAGGGAAAAAGGTAAAAAACTCACAATTTCAAAGGGGAATAATTCTGTAGAAAGGTTACTTACGTTTATCAGGCACAAACATGAACAAATTATGTTAATGAGCAATTCACACTCCCCCACCCGGGGAAACGTTGAGTTAGGGCAAAATTTTTTGATTGTTGGAAAAAACACACACACCCACACACCACACACAACCCAAACACACACACACCACACCCCACACTCAAATAAAAAAGTAACAAGGGGACACGGGAAGCTGAAGACACAGATGAAACACAGGGTTTAGGAATATTTCTTCAGCCAAGAGTAGTCGTAAGGGAATGTTTGGGAAGGGTGTAGTGGACAGGATCCCTACATAGCTTTTTTAAACAGGGTATGATAAAGCCACGGGTCAGGGAGGACCTTACGTCAGTGAAGAGGGGGGCCAGGACTCGGGTCGACCCCCGAAACCCCAACTAGTGATACAACTAGGGGAGTACTCACACTCACGCGCACACACACACACACAAAACGCGCAACCACAAATAGGTGAGTACAACAAAAAAACACACAACACACCCGCACCACAGTTACAGTATTAGAACAGAAGTTAAAGGGTTTGGTACACAAATGCAGATGGAATTAAAAAAATAAACATGAGGAATGGCAAGAAGATCAATGAGAAGTCCCCAGACATCATAGCAGTTACAGAAACAAAACTCATGGAGACAATAACAGATGCAATCTTCCCACCAGGATACCAGATCATGAGGAAAGAAGAAGGGCAGGGGGAGGTGGGTTGCTCTGCTCGTAAAAAACAGGGAAAATTCGAGAAAATGGAAGGAATAGATGAGACGGGAGAAAGAGACTACATAGCAGGTACACTTCAGTCGGGGGAACACAAAGTGGTCTTTGCAGTGATGTATAATCCACCACAGAACTGCAGGAGGCCAAGAGAGGAATATGAAGAGAGCAACAGAGCAATGGTGGACACCCCTTGCTGAGGTGGCAAGAAGAGCTCACTCCAGCAGAGCAAAGTTGCTGGTTATGGGGGATTTAAAACCACAGGGAGGATTGACTGGGAAAACCTGGAGCCACATGGGGGCCCCAAAAACATGGAGAGCCAGGATGTTGGACGTGGTGCTGGAAAACCCCCAAGCACCAACATGTTAAGGACACTACCAGAGTGAGAGGGGAGGATGAACCAGCAAGTTTGGACCTTGTGTTCACCCTGGGCAGCTCAGACATTGAGGACATCAAGTATGAGAGTCCCCTAGGAGCTAGCGACCACGTGGTTCTGTGCTTTAAATACATAGTAGAGCTGCAAGTGGAGAGAATAACGGGGATAGAAGGGGAAAAAGCCTGACTATAAAAGAGGGACTACATGGGGTTAAAAGAACTTCCTGCGGAGGTCCAGGGGGACAGAGAACTGGCAGGAAAGCCATAAATGAAATGATGGAAAAACGTAGCAACAAAGGGCAAGGAGGCAGTGGAAAGGGTTTTTCATTCCCAAGGGCAACAGTAACAAGGGGAAGACCAGAACAAGCCCCTGTTACCCGACGGTGTAAGGAGGCAAAAACAAAGGCAATAGAGAATGGAAAAAGTACAGAAGACAGAGAACACACGAAAATAGGGAGATCAGTCGCAGAGCCAGGAATGAGTACGCACAGGTAAGAAAATGACATAGCATCGAGAATCAAGACTGACCCGAAACTGTTGTATAGCCACATCAGGAGGAAGACAACAGTCAAAGACCAGGTGATCAGTTTAAAGGACTTTATTATTATTATAATCAAAAAGAAGCGCTAAGCCACAAGGACTATACAGCAGATTAAGGACAGAAGGTGGAGAACTCACAAGAAATGATCAGGAGGTATGTGAGGAGCTGAACAGGAGATTTAAGGAAGTTTTTACAGTGAGACAGGAAGGGCTGAGGGAAGACAGCACAAAAGGGGAACATCAAGAGGGAATATACCAACAAGTGTTGGATGACATACGAACAACTGAGGGGGAGGTGAAGAAGCTCTTAAGTGACCTTGACACCTCAAAGGCGATGGGCCCGAACAACATCTCCCCATGGGTCCTTAGAGAAGGAGCAGAGATGCTGTGTGTCCTCTAACCACAAACTTCAACACATCCCTTGAAACTGGGCAACTAAACCCGAGAAATGGGAAGACAGCTAATGTAGTCCCCCCTATTTAAGAAAGGAAACAAACGAGGCACTAACTACAGACCTGTGTCTCTGACATGTATTGTGTGCAAAGTCATGGGGAAGATTATTTAGGAGGAGAGTGGTCGAACACCTGGAAAGGAACAAGATTATAAATGAAAATCAGCATGGGGTTTATGGAAGGCAAATCTTGTATCACAAACCTCCTGGAGTTTTTATGACAAGGGTAAAAAGAAGTAAGACACGAGAGAGAGGTTGGGTAGATTGCGTTTTCCTAGACTGCAGGAAGGGCCCTTTTACACAGTTCCCCACAAGAGATTAGTGCAGAAGCTGGAGGATCAGGCACACGTAAAAGGAAGGGGACTGCAATGGATAAGGGAATACCTGACAGGGAGGCAGCAACGATCATGGGACGTGAAGAGGTATCACAGTTTGGGTGCCTGTTACGAGCGGGGGGCCCACAGGGTCAGTTCTAGGGCCAGTGCTATTTTTTGATATATGTGAACGACATGATGGAAGGAATAGACTCTGAAGTGTCCCTGTTCGCAGATGACGTGAAGTTGATGAGAAGAATTAAATCGGACGAGGATGAGGCAGGACTGCAAAGAGACCTGAGAGGCTGGACATGTGGTCCATAACTGGCTTCTCGAATTCAATCCAGCCAATGCAAAGTCATGAAGATTGGGGAGGGGCAAAGAAGACCGCAGAAAAGAGTATAGGCTAGGGGGACAAAGACTACAGACCTCACTCAGGGGGAAAGACCTTGGGTGACCATAACACCGAGCACATCACCGGAGGCACACATCAACCAAATAACCGCTGCAGCATACGGCGCCTGGCAAACCTGAGAAAAGCGTTCCGATACCTTAATAAGGAAATCGTTCAAGACACTGTACACTGTGTATTTTAGGCCATACTGGAGTAGCAGCACCATCTGGAACCCACACCTGGTCAAGCACGTCAAGAAGTTAGAGAAAGTAAAAAAGGTTTGCAACAAGGCTAGTCCCAGAGCTCAAGGGAAATGTCGTACGAGGAAAGGTTAAGGGAAATCGGACTGACGACACTGGAGGACAGAAGGGTCAGGGGGGACATGATAACGACATACAAATACTGCGGGGAATAGACAAGGTGGACAGAGATAGGATGTTCCACAGAGGGGACAAAAGGGGCAAGGGGTCACAACGGAAGCTGAAGACTCAGACGAGTCACAGAGACGTTAGGGAAATATTTCTTCAGTCATAGAGTTGTCAGCAAGTGGAATAGCCTAGCAAGTGAAGTTTGTGGAGGCAGGAACCATACATAGTTTTAAGAAGAGGTATGACAAAGCTCGGAAGCAGAGAGAGAGAGGATCCAGTACGATCAGTGAAGAGGCGGGGCCAGGAGCTGAGTCTCGAAAACCCCCGCACCCACAATTAGGGGAGTACAATTAGGTGGAGTACACACACACACACACAAATTTAGTTTAATATCTTATTATGCACCCCATACCCATCCTGTGGGCGGTAGTCAAAAGATTACAAAGGTACATAATGGGGGGGGGGGCCAGTGATGGACCCAAAGTTATGATAGCTAACTAGTTACCCAAAGGGAATGAACTCCAGGTAGAACTGGGACTAACAGGCAAGTTACAGAGGTAATGATCACCTCACTCCTATACATGGTTACAGTCAGAACAAATTACAAAGTAATTTAAAAAAACCACGATACGTCACACCTGGTCACAATTGTAAGATTTAAATACAAATATTTAATGGGTCATACACCCCACTAGCGCGCGCGCACACATACACACACAGGGCGCACGCAGGGGCATGTCCACGAGCGTACAAATAATGATACACACAAGGACGCACACCCACACACCCCAAAACACAC
>NW_026481621.1:0-2500 GCF_026875155.1 Cherax quadricarinatus
GGCCCATTTTCCCAGGGGCCCTCTGTCCCCTCAATATTCCCCTCCCCACTTTCCCCGGGCCCTTTTGAACCCAGTATTTCCTTTTTTCCGGGTCCATGTGTCCGGAGTCCATCTGTCCGCCTCAGATACCCCTCCCCCCCCCCACTTCCCCCAAGTCTGCCTGAAACCCAAATACTCCTTCTTTCCCGGGCCTTTTCCCCCAGGACCCCATCTGTCCCCTCAGATATTTCCTTCCCCATTTTCCCCAAAGGGTCTCCTTGAAAACCATAATTCCTTCTTCCCAGGTCCATGTTCCGGGGTCCTCTTCCCCCTCAATATTCTCCCCTTCCCCATTTTCCCCCAGGTCTGCCTTTGTAACCAGTATCTCCTTCTTTCCCGGGTCCATGTGCCAGGAGTCCTTTTGTCCGCCCAAAATTTCCCCCTTCCCCACTTTCCCAAGGTCTCCTTTGTAACCAGTATCTCCTTCTTTCCCAGTCCATGTTTCCAGGAGTCCATCTGTCCGCCTCAGATATTCCCTCCCTTCCCCACTTCCCAAGGTCTGCCTTTGAACCATATCTACTTCTTTCCCAGGTCCATTGACCAGGAGTCCTTCTTGTCCGCCTCAGATATTCCCCCTTCCCCACTTTCCCAAGGGTTTTTGCTTTTTCCCGGGTTCCATGTGTCCAGGAATCCATCCGTGGGCCCCCGGGGGTCCCCCCTTTCCTCATTTTCCCTTAGGATATCTTCCAGCCTCAGCCTTTCCCCAGGTTATTATCCCGTCCATCTAGCCAGGATGAGAAACGAGGCCTTTTTTTCTGGTCTAGGGTAGAGACTGTCCAGGTGGGTGGAATTACAGGAGGGGACACGCAAAATCTGCGCCTGTAATTACACGCACCAAGACATCTAGATCGTGGGTTTCAGCTAGACGCAGCCAAGCTACCGTCCAGTTGGGCCACCAAGGCCTGGCCACTCAATGAATTTTGGAAGTTCTATTTATATCATACAATTTTCTACGTTAAATATAAGTTTTTTTTTACTTAATTAGCAGTTTAAATGTGTTTGTGAATGTTTTTTGTGTAAGTTTATGAGTGCTCGTTTGTTAGTGTGTTTGTCCACCTCCACGAGAACTTAATAAGTGTTGAACTTTATTTCCATTTGGTTATTACCCCTATATATCTGCAAAACGCGCAGGAGTTACAACCCCGGGCACAATGGAAAATATATCATTTTGTCAACTTTTTTAGGTTATCCTGGGTAATTTACGCATATGTTACTGTGCTTAATCATTTGTGGAACTGTTTAGTATATAAATAAACTTACACTCTTATTTTCACGCTCATTTGCACATTTCTGCAACAGCAGCCTGGGGTCACCATTATTCATACACACACAAACAACGCTTGTACGCCCACTACACCACACATCACACCACACACATACCCACACAGACAACTGCACAAACCTACAGGCTGACATTGTCAAAAACACTTCTACATCAATCCAGCCAACATCAACAGTCATACACATTGGAGGGCTAAAGAGCGCAGACAGACTATCTGTACAACACTACAGACCTACAAGAGAAGATTGGTGACCATAACCCAAGCACATCTACCGAGAACATCACCATTCCACCAGTAGGGCGCTGGACCGAGATCTTCCATACCATATAAGGAACCTTCAGAGCCTGTACACGTGTATGTTAGGCCATACGAGTAAGCACACCAGTCTGGAGACCCAGCAATGGCCAGACCGTCAAGAGTCCAGAAAGTACAAAGTGCACACAGCTAGCCCAGAGCCAAGGAATTCGTACCAGAACGGTTGGAATGGACGAGAACTGGAGGACAGCAGTCAGAGACTGATCACATACAAGTACTAGCAAATCAAGTGCAGGTGATGTTCCGAGGGGTTTGTACCAGACAAGGGTACAATGAACTGAAGACTCCAGACGAGTCCCTAGTTTTCCAAAGTGCAGGAGCAATAATACCTACAGTGTAGGGATGGAAACAATACTAGTCTTAAGACCCAGAGATATGAGAACAGCTCATAAGCCAGAAAAGATCCATGCATCAGTAAGAATGCGGCCAGGACTTCCGACCCTGCAACACAATATGATACAATAGATACAGCCAACACCAACACGCAACCACGAAACTTTACAGCCATCAGAGCACACACACAAATCACGTCACACAACCAGTAACACACAAACAAACAACAAAACAACAGGACATACTCACCCGCAC
The DNA here is from genome assembly GCF_026875155.1 of Cherax quadricarinatus. Lineage (NCBI taxonomy): Eukaryota > Metazoa > Arthropoda > Malacostraca > Decapoda > Parastacidae > Cherax > Cherax quadricarinatus. The sequence goes on from NW_026481621.1 coordinate 2,226, forward strand.
ACAGTAATGAACTCAACAACGATTCACAAGACAGTGTATCACAGACCAAGTACAATACCACTCCAAACACCACCAGAGCGCGCGGCCCGTACACACCACACACAGTCATACACACATCACACAACCAGGACAGACATAACACCTTCTACACAAACGATACTACCTCACACAGCAATGCCCACACACACACTCCCCATGTATTACACAGGGAGCATACCTCGGACCCCTACATACACATATCATACAATACACAACAGCGCACATGCCAAGCATGA
>NW_026481621.1:7500-22706 GCF_026875155.1 Cherax quadricarinatus
CATACGATCTCCTATACACTGGCCCGTACATTTCCCCCTGCACACTGGTCGTACGACTTCCTGCCCCTGGTCAACGACTTCCTGCACATGGCAGTACGATCTCCATACACTGGTCATACACTCTCCAGTAACTGGCAGTAAAACTCCCCCTGCACACTGGCAGTACGACTTTTTTAACACTGGTCATCACTCTCCAGTACACTGGTCATACGATTTCCCCGCACAGGTCGTGGGGACTCCCCTTTACATGCAGTACGATCTCCAGTACATCTCAGTAGACCCCTCACACGGTCAGTCGACTCCCAGACACGGGTCATACGACTCTCCTGCACACGGTCATTTAACTCTCCATCACTGGTCAGTCGCTCTCCTGCACACTGGTCAGAAGACTTCCTATACACGGGTCAGTACGACTCTCCAGAACGGGTCAGAAACGATCCCCTCCCACAGGTCATACGATTTCCCGGGCACACTGTCATACGACTCTCCATACCTGGTCAGTACGCCCCAGACCGGGTCAGTCCGACCTCCGCACACTGGTAGACGACCTCCTATACACTGGTCATACGACTCTCCAGACCTGGTCAACACCTCCAGTACAGGGTCAGTACGACTCCCCATACACGGTCAGAAACGACTCTCCAGTACCTGGTCATACACTTCCTGAAGGGAAAAGACGCTCCCCGCACACGGGTAGTACGACTCTCCTCACATGGTCAACGACTCCCCTCAAGTCAGTACGACCTCCGCAAACTGGTCAAGGGACTCCCCTGTACACTGGTCGTAGACCCCTGCACACTGGCAGTACGACCTACGCACACGGGTCATAGATCCCCCTGCACCGGGTTCAGTACGACTCTCCTGCACCGGGTCAGAACAAACCCTCGTGCACACGGCATAGACTTCCTGTACACTGGTCAAAACCTTCCTACACACTGGTCTTTAGATTTCCCTGCACATGGTCAGTAGACTCCCGCACAGGGGCAGTACACTCCCTGCACTGGTCAGTAGTCCCCCGTACACGGTCGTACGCTCTCCTGCCCACGGTCTTACGAGTCCCCCTGCACACGTCAGTACGCCCCCTGCACACTGGTCAGTACACTCTCCTGCCAATGGTCAGTCGACTCCCTGCCCTGGTCGTACCCTTCCACACATGGTCAGTAGACCTCCTGCACACTGGCGTACATTTCCTGCACCTAATCAGAACGACACCAAAAAAATGGCAATCATCTCCCCAAAAGGGTCAGTCGACCCTCACACTGGCCAATACGACTCCCCTGCACACTAGACAGAAGCTATCCTATACACTGGTCATACGACTCCCCGCACACGGGTCAGTCCGTTTTCCCTAAGGCAATACAAATCCTCACACTAGTCAGAAGACAAACCCTATACACTGGTCAAAAACGACTCTCCTGTACATGGTCAGAACGACTCTCCTAAAACTGGTAGAAACGACCCCCCCTGCCCGGGTTAGTACGACCTCCTCCCCCTGGTCATACGCCTTCGACACGGCAGTCACTCTCCGTCGCTGGTCAGTACGATTTCCCCTGCCACGGGTCAGACGACTTTCCAACCCACAGGGTTTAGTACACTCTCCTCGCACGGTCATTTCTCTTTCGGGCAGGGTCGTAGATCTCCGTACACGGTCATAAACTCTCCTGCACCTGGTCGTACGACTCTCCCCACCGGTCAGTACGACTCTCCTGTACACTGTATGGTAGTGTGTCATCATTATTATACAATTTTTGTTGCTTGTAATTTACTGCGATGTATATTGTTAACAAAATTATATTTGATGGTTTGGCACACAATGTTATTTTTTTAAATCTTAATTTTTTAACCATAACAAATATTTAATTTTAAATGTTTAGGTGAAGTAACTGGTTGTGAACATCGTGAGATCTAACAATTAAATATAACTTTTTTTTGTTGAGTAACTGCTAACTTAAAATATTTCATTGGGAAAAACTTTCTTAATGATGCAGTGATATAAGAGATTGGTATGGGTATAAGGATGTCTGTATGGGATATAAGGATGACTGGTAGGGGATATAAGGTGGTCTGGTAGGGGAATAAGGTGATTGGTAGGGGTAAAAGGATGATCGGTAGGGGGATAAAGGAGGTCTGGGGGGGATATAAGGATGGTCGGGTAGGGGGGATATAAGGATATCTGGTAGGGGTTTAAAAGGATGGTTTGGGATGGGAAAAAGGGGATGGTCTGGTATGGGATAAAAGATATAGGGTGGGGGTATAAGGATGCTGGTATGGGATATAAGGATGATTGGTAGGGGATAAAGAGGGTCGGGTATGGTATAAGGATGGCTGGTATGGGATTAAGGATGATTGGTAGGGATAAAGGGATGGTTGGTATGGATATGGGATGGTCTGGATGGGATATAAGGATGATATGGTATGGGAATAAGGAGATCGGGTAGGATATAAGGAGACGGGTATGGGTATGGATGGTCGGTAGGGGATAAAAGGAGGTCGGGTAGGGATATGGGATGTTTGGAGGGGATATAAGGGGCGGAAAATGGGATATAAGGAGGTTGGTTGGATAAAAGGGAGGATAGGGGTAGGGTTTAAAAAGGATGATCGGAAGGGATTAGGTATCGGTATGGGATATAAGGATCGGGGTATGGGAATAAGGATGTATGGAAAGGGTAAAAGGGATGATCGGGTATGGGATATAAGGATGATCGGGAGGGGATTAAGGATGATATGGTATGGAATATAAGGATGAGGTATGGGATATAAGGATTTTTGGTAGGGTAAAAAGGATGATAGGGGAAATGGAAATATAAGGGTGACTGGATGGGATATAAGGATGATCTTAGGGGATAAAAAGGATGATTGGTATGGGATTAAGGATGCCCGGATGGGATATAAGGAATTGGTATGGGATTGGGGGAAACCGGGTAGGGAAAAAAGGAGTTTTGGTTGGGATAAAAGGGATGCCCGGGTAGGGGTAAAGGGATGTTTGGGTTTGGGATAAAAGGATGCCCGGGGTAGGGGATAAAAGGATGATCTGGTAGGGAAAAAGGGAAACCGGGTAGGGTAAAAGGGATGATTGGTAGGGGTAAAAGGGATGACCTGGTAGGGGGAATAAGGATGTCTGGTATGGGATATGGGATGCCCGGGTAGGGAATAAAAGATCTGTTGGTATAAGGATACCGGGAGGGGATATAAAGTTTGGAGGGGAATAAGATGTCGGTATGGGTTATAAGGGGGACTGTAGGGATATAAGAGATCTGGTAGGGTTAAGGATGATTGGATGGGATATAAGGTGACCTGGTTGGGATTAAGGATGATCGGGTATGGGTTAAAGGATGCCCGGGTATGGGATATAAGGAGCCGGGTATGGGATATAAGGATGATCTGGTAGGGAAAAAGGGAATCTTATGGGTTTAAAAGGGGAATTGATCACATCAAACTCAAGACACAACACAATGAACATTAGAACGACTTGGGCAAATTTTTTTTTCACATAATTTTAATTGTGTATTTAATTGTGGTAAAAAAACAAAAAATTTAACAAGCTTTCATTAACTTCCATATTGAAAATTTATCTTTAAACTTAAAAATTTCAACCATAAAAAAAATAACAAAAAGGCACAATACCGTGACGGGGAACGATAAATAAATAACCCGACATAAAAGAGAGAACTTACACGACGTTTCGGCCCGACTTGGACCTTTGACAAAGTCACTTTGTCAATGTCCAAGTCGGCCCGAAATGTCGTAAGGTTCTTCTTTTATGGCGGGTTATTTGTTTATTTAACCATCTTAAACATAATTTTTACAACTCATCATCGCCATTTTAAACAACTACTAAAACCATTCATAACCCTACCACTATAAACCATCCAACCACTTCCCCCATAACTATTTACCTTAACCACAGCCCCATCCCCACACTCCCCAAAACCATCCTCACTTAAATCACAATAAACCATCATCCCCCTTTCCCATTTAAAATACCCATATCACAATGCACCACATCCTCCTAGCCAAAAATTGTTAACCACCCATCACCACAACTCACTATAACCATCCATAACCACAACTCACTATCATCCATCCATAACCACACACAACTTCCCATAAAAGTCGAACTTGTAAATATCCACACCACAACTCGCTGTAACCCCCCATCAAAATTCCCCCCATTCACCCCAAAAATCATAAAACCATACATTATATAAACAGGTCACATATTCTATATAGGAGTGAAAAAACGTTTAGTGTTTTAGGGGATGTTCAACAAAAATTTCGTTCAAGATAAAAAATTTTGTTTCAAATCAACATTTTTTTAAAATTTTGAACCACTTAAAGGTCAGTACTTTCGTATGTGTTTTAAAGTTAAAAAAATTTTTCCCAAAACCGGGTTGAATTTTTAGGATAAACCTATCTTGAATTTATTAGTTGCAGCATAAAAAATTTGCCCCCACCCCCCACATTTTTTAAAAGGGAAAATCAAGGTCTCTCATACCTTTCCATACCTCAAACTCGGGTTTTCTCCTAACATGGGTTGCTAAAACCCCTCGTAACCTATTTGAGGATCCCCATGCTATCGTGACGCTGCAGATCCCGGCATTTTCTAGTTTTCAATTTTTACCTAACCACAGACTCGGTTTAAAAAACATTAATATCGGTAACTCTGTTTCCCAAAAATTTAAAAGGTTTTTTTTTATGAAAATCGGAATTGCGACCACGTCGCCCAGATTTATCTTTGATTACCCCCCTTGCCACTGGGGGCCCAGTGGTTCTTCTTTAAAGATCCACCCACCCACTTGCTGTGTTCTTGATGCTTTCCCCTTTTTCATGTGTCCAGAGCCCACTGCCCGCCTCGACATTTCCCTTTCCCACTTCCCCGGTCCCCACAAAACCAGTCTCCCCCGTCTTTCCCAGGGCCCAAGGTATTCTCGCTTTTTTTCCCCGGTCCAGTGTCCAGAAATCCATCCGGGGCCCCCGGGTGTCTCCCCTTCCCCCTTCCCTTAGGTTTTTATACCCATCTCAGCCTTCCCCCGGTTATTTATCCCGAAGTCGCTCAGCCACCCCCCGTGATCTGCCAGATGGAAAAGAGGCCTTGCAACCTGTTACGTAAGACGCCCGGTAGAGGGAAATTTAAAGGGGGCACGCAAAAACGCGTCCCGTATTACACCCCACCAAAAAAGCCTGGGACCGTAAGTCAGTAGACCTGCCAGGCTACCTCCCCGTTCGGCCACCAAAACCTGGTCATCAAAGAAATTTTGGGATTCTATTTTATTTTTTAAATTCATCTCATTAATATATATTTATTGTACTTAATCAATATTTAAAATGTGTTTATGAATGTTTTTTTTCTGTGGGATAAGTTTTTTATTAACTCTATGTCCCCCCCACCGAATTAACAAATGTTGAATTTTATGTTTTTTTTTTCTATTGTCTTATTATATTAATACGCAGTTTCAAAAAGTCCCGGGACAAGGGAATAAGTTACTTTTCTACTTTTTTGGGTTATTGGGTAATTTCACATATTTTTTTGTTAAATAATTTTGTAACTGTAGTATGTGTACCGCACCTAAATAATCTACTTTGCCACGCACTTATTTTTTAACTCATTTGCGGGGATTTCCCCAACCCCGGCGTGTGCGTTGTTTTGTACGTGTATGAACACGTACAAAACAACCACGTCTCCACATAACTGCATATTATAACAACACTGATCGCCTCGTACCTAAAGCCTAATCCAAATGCACACACACAAACACACACACACCAAAAACAAAAAAAACACACACCAACACACACCACACACACACACACACTTCCCCCACACACACACACACACACACGCCCCTCTTACCCCAGCACAATGTACTCAAAATTGTACCATTTATTTGCATTCCCCTCCGGTTTTTAAAAATTTTGTTTGTTTTTCAAAAAAAGTCGGAAGTTGTGGGTAGAAAAAAAAACGATTCCCAAGTTAGGGAAAAATCAGGGGCTTTATTTTTTCAATATTGTGATGAAGAATGTTGGTTTCTCGCCATGTTTTAAGACATATTGTGAGTCAGGTACAGAAAATCTACTTGAATTATCTTTTGGAAACAAAGTTTATAAATCATTTTTTAAAAAAATTTAACTCATTTCTTTCATTCTCAATTCATTGTCTAACATCTGACCATCATAAAACATTACCCCTCCCCCCCGGGCTAAAACATTATGGAAAAAAAAACTGAGTGGGGATACGTTCCTTACGGGGACAAATAACATGGGTTTACCCCCTGGTCTGCGTCTCCGACTTACTGATTAACATTAGATGTCATGTTCTGTGATGTGTAAAGTTTTGCAGAAAAATAAAATTAATGTTGTATTTTTTAATTTCTGCGATGTTTAATTGCATACGTATTAACCTTGAAAGGGTACCCACAATGTTGTTTCTTAAAAATTAATGTTTATGCCATTAAGAATACTTAATGTTTTAAGGGTATTTTCGTTTTAAAAAACTAGTAAATAATGTTTTTTCAGTTGGGGTTAATTTTTTTAAAAGTTGTTTGAATCTAAAAAAAAAAACTTTGCCGTTGCAGAATGATGAGAAAAAAACATAAAAAGGAACCCAAAAATATTTTTTTTTTAGAAATAAAGCTTTGGGATTGGCAAGATTCTGGAAAAAAGTTTAGAGTTCAAGAGTTTGGAAGAAAGTTGAGAGTGTCAAGATTTTTGGAAGAAAAGTTGAGATGTCAAGAGTTCTGGAAGAAAATGAGAGTGTCAAAAGTTTGGGAAAAAAGTTGAAGGTCCAAGTTCTGGAAGAAACTGAAGTGGCAAGGTTCTGGGAAAAAAGTGAGAAATGGCAAGAGTTCTGGAAGAAAGATGAGATGCAGGTTCTGGGAAAAAATTTTGGTGTCAAGAGTTCTGGAAGAAAGTTGAGGTGGCAAAAGTTTTTGGAAAAAGTTAAAATGTAAAGTTCTGGAAGAAAGTTGGGTGTCAAGGTTTGGGGAAAAAGTTGAGAGTGTCAAGTTCTGGAAGAAAACTGAAGTGGAAGAGTTTGGAAGAAAGTTTAGAGTGTCAAGATTTGGAAAAAAGTTGAGGTGTCAAGATTCTGGGAAAAATTTTAGAGTGGAAGAGTTTTTTTGGAAGAAATTTAGAGGTCAATGTTCTGGAAGAAAGTTGGGGAGTATAAAAAGTCTGAAGAAAGTTTGGGGGGTGGAAAGAGTCCCGGAAAAAAGTTGAGTGGGAAGAGCTCCCGGGAAAAGGGGTTGAGGATGGCAAGAGCCCGGAAGAAAGTTTAGGATGGTGGCAAGAGTCCGGAAGAAAGTTTAAAGGGTGGCAAAGAGCTCCGAAGAAGTTGAGGGTGGCCCAAGAGTCCGGAAGAGGTTGAGGAGGGCAAGGCTCCGGAAAAGTTTAGGAGTGGAAAGTCGGAAAAGTTGAGGAGTGGCAAAGTCCGGGGGGAGAGTTGAGGAGTGGCAAAAGCTCCGGGAAAAGAGTTTAGGATGGCAAGAGTCCGGGAAAAGGTTGAGTGGGGAAGGCTTTCCGGGAAAAAAGTTGAGTGGCAAACTCCCGGAAAAGAGTTGAGGAGGGGAAGAGATCCAAAGATTGAGATGCAAGAGCTCCCGGGAAAAGGTTGAGGAGTGGCAAGAGCTCAGGAAGAGAGTTAGGGAAAGGCAAGACACGGAAAGAGGTTGGGAGTGGCAAGAGCTCCGGAAAAAAAGTTGAGATGGCAAGGCTCCGGAGAAAGTTTAGGAGTGGCAAGAGCTCCGGAAGAAAGTTTAGGATGGCAAAGCTCCCAAAAAAAGTTGAGGAGTGGCAAAGCTCCGGAAGAAGTTTGAGGGGTCAAGAGTCCCGGGAAAGAGTTGAGGGTGGGAAGAGCTCCCCAAAAAGTAGAGGAGTGGAAAAGTCCGGAAAAAAGTTGAGGGGGTGGCAAGACTCCGGAAGAGATTTAGGAGTGGGAAAAGCTCCGAAGAAGTTAGGGGTGGCAAAGTCCCAAGAGAGTTAGTAGTGGCAAAGCTCCGGAAAAAGTTTTAGGAGTGGAAGAGCTCCAGAAGAAAGGAGGAGTGGCAAGAGTTTGGAAAAAGTTGGTATCAAAAAGTTCTGGGGAAAGTTAGGGGTACAAGATCTTGAAGAAATTGGGGAGTGGGAAGAGTCGGGAAGAAGTTTAGGGGTGGCAAGAGCCCGGGAAAAAAGTTGGGGGGTGGCAAGAGCTCCGAAAAAAAGTTGAGGATGGAAGAGTCCGAAGAAAGTTGAGGAGTGGCAAAGTTTGGGAAAGTTGGGGAGGGCAAGAGCTTCCGGAAAAAAGTTGGGAGTGCAAGTGCTCCCGGAAGAAAATTTGGGATGGCAAGAGTCCGGAAGAAAGTTGGGAAAACGGGGAAGAGCCCGGAAAAAGTTGGGAGTGGCAAGAGTTTGGAAGAAAGTTGAGTACAAAGGGTTTTGGAAGAAGTTGAGGATTCAAGACTCGGAAGAACGTTGGGGAGTGGCAAGAGCTCTGGAAGAAAGTTGAGGGTCCAAAAAAGCCCGGAAGAAATTGAGGATGGCAAAGCTCCCAAGAAAATTGAAGGGAAGAGTCGGGAAAAAGTTGGGATGGCAGATTCTGGAAAAATTGAGTACAAGAGTTTTGGAAAAAGTTTAAGGTACAGAGCTCGTAAGAAAGTTGGGGTGGCAAAAGCCCGGAAAAAAAATTGAGGAGTGGGAAAAGCTCCCAAGAAAGTTTAGGAGTGGGAAGATTCTGGAAGAAAGATGGTATCAAGGTTCTGGAAAAAAGTTGAGGATATCAAAACTTGGAGAAAATTGGGGGGTGGCAAAGCCCGGAAGAAAGTTAAGGGTGGCAAGAGCCGGAAGAAAGTTGAGGAGTGGCAAAAGTCCGAAAGAAAGTTTAGGAGTGGGAAGAGCTCGAAAGGGGGGAGGGGTGGCAAAGCTCCGAAGAAAAATTTAGGATGGAAAGCCCCGAAGAAAATTGAGGGTGGCAAAGCTTTGAAGAAAGTTGAGGAGTTTACAAGGCTCCGGAAGAAAGTTTAGGAATGGCAAGGCTCCGGGAAAAAAGTTGAGGGTGGCAAGAGTCCGGAAAAGAGTTGAGTGCCAAGAGGGCCGGAAGAGAGTTTAGGATGGCAAGAGCTCCGGAAGAAATTTTAGGATGGCAAGAGCCCGGGAAAATTTTAGGAGTGGAAGAGATCCCGGGAAAAGAGTTTTAGGGTGGCAAGAGTCCGAAGAGAGTTGGGGGTGGCAAGAGCCCGGAAAAAGAGTTGGTAGTGGCAAGAGCTCAGGAAAAGAGTTGAGGATGGAAGAGTCCGGAAGAGGTGAGGAGTGGCAAGAGCTCCGGGAAAAAGAGTTGATGACTGGGAAGAGCTCCGGAAGAGGTTGAGAGTGGCAAGACTCCGGAAGGAGTTGAGGAGTGGCAAAAGTCCCGGGAAAAAGTTGAGGGGTGGCAAGAGCTCGAAAAAAAATTGGGGGTGGCAAGAGCTCCGGGGAAAAAATTTAGGGGTGGAAAGTCCGGGAAAAAAATTGAGGATGGCAAGAGCCAGAAGAAAGTTGGGAAAGGGAAGAGCTCCGGGGAAAGTTTAGGATGACAAGATCCGGAAAAAAGTTTGGGGGTGGCAAGAGCTCCGGAAAGGTTAGGGGGCAAAAGGTCCGGAAGAGATTGAGGGTGGGAAGTCCCCAAGAAAGTTGAGGAGGGCAAGAGCTCCCCGGAAAAAAGTTTGGGGTGGCAAAGTCCGGGGAAAAGAGAAGGAGTGGGAAGAGTCCCGGAGAAGGGGGGAGTGGCAAGAGCTCCGGAAGAAATTAGGGGTGGGAAGATCCGGGAAAAAATTGAGGAGTGGCAGACTCCCCAAGAGAATGAGGAGTGGAAACTCCGGGAAAAAAGTTAGGAGGGAAAGCTCCGGAAGGGGTTGGGAGTGGCAAGAGTCCCGGAAAAGAGTTGAGGGGTGGCAAGAGTCCGGAAAAAAAGTTGGGAGTGGCAAGAGCCCCAAAAAGTTGGGATGGCAAAGGGCCCCGGAAAGATTTAGGAGCGGCAAGAGCTCCGGAAGAGATTGAGGGGTGGCAAGAGTCCGGAAGGGGTTTAGGATGGAAGAGCTCCGGAAAAGAGTTGAGGAGTGGCAAGAAAACCCGGGAAAAGTTTGAGGAGGGCAAAGGTCCCCAAAAAAATTGGGGGTGGCAAGAGCCCGGGAAGAGATTGAGAGCGGCAAGACTCCGGAAAGAGTTTGAGGTGGCAAGAGCCCGGAAAGAGTTGAGAGCGGCAAAGTCCGGGAAAAAATTAGGAGTGGGGAGCTCCCGGGAAAAGAGTTGAGGGTGGGAAAGCCCGGAAGAGGGTTTTAAGGGGGCAAGAGCTCCCGGAAGAAGTTGAGGATGGTAAAGTGGAAAGGTTTGGGCAGAAAAGCTTGGAAGAAAGTTAAGGATGGAAGACTGGAAAAGTGGGGTGGGAAGAGCCCCGGAAGAGAGTTAAGGATGGTAAAAGTCCGGGAAAAGAGTTGAGGAGCACAAGAGCTCCCGGGAAAAGAGTTAAGAGGGCAAAACTCCGGGAAAGGGGTTAGGAGCACAAGAGTCCGGGGAAGAGAGTTTTGGAGTGGGAAAAGCTCCCGGGAAAAGGTTGAGGAGCAGAAGAGTCCCAAGAAGTTAAATCGAGGAAAATTTTTTTTATTCGCAAAACCTGCAGGAAATTTTTTCGTTGAATAAAATTGTTTAAAATAAAAATTGGAATCTTTTGGACTGTCAAATTTTTCCCCTGGTTTGGTTTTTCGACCAAACGGCTACACTGTTTTTGTTAAATAAAATGGTTATCGTTTTATGAAAAAATAATGTATTTACTTTTTCTTCAATAACTAATGATGTTCCTTTTGAATTTTTTCACATTATTAATAACAAAATATTTTTATAATAAACATAATAAAACATTTTTTCTTGGAAAAAATGAAAAAAATTTGAAAATTTTAATGAAAGTTAAAAAACTTGGGGAAACAGATCGTTTTCGAGATTGATTTTTTTTGAGCGTTTTAATTTTTCATTTATGAAATTTTTTAAAACAAAGTTTGTCTTTAAATTTATCTTATATAAGTTTAAATTTCCCCAAATTTTATTTTGTAAAATTTTGCTTCCCTTATAATAAATAGTGAATGTCTCTTTGATCAAACCAAAACAGTTATTAATCAACTTAGTTTTTGGATTAATTTTGAGCCCTCTGGATGCCCAAATTTTCCATTTTTTTCATTTTTTTATCGAATTGGGTTAAAAAATTTTTTAAAGGGATTTCTGAATTAAAAACACAGTAATGTGAAAACAAAAAGGAAAAATTAAATCTGCCCCCTTTATGGGATTTTTAAATTTAACCCGGGGCATTTTATTTGGGCAATTTTTCGTTTGTTTATAAAAAAATTTTTTGTTATTTTTCATGAACGATTATCTCAATTTAAAAATTTCAAAACTTGTGTAGTTTATCTTGTGCAAGTTTTATGGGGAAAATTTACATTTTTGGGTGACCTTTGCCGTGTTACTTAACCTATTTTTTTTTTCCCCAAAGGGGGGGTTCCTTCTATTTTCCCCATCCCCCTCATTTCATAGATTAGGGGGGATTCCCGCCAATTTCTTCGCCCAGGACGGCTTTCCCTTTTCATATTTCGTCACCCTGGACGGGTTTTCTCTGTCAAATTCAGTCGCCCTGGACGGCTTTCCTTGTCTTATTCTATGCCCTTACTACTTTCGCTGTCAAAATTTCATCACCTAGGATTAGTTTCCTGTCAATATCGTCGCCCTGTACGGGTTTTCCATAATATATTTCGTCGCCCTGGGGGGGTTTTCCTGTCATTTTTCGTTGCCCTGGACGAGTTTCCCTGTCATATTACATCACATTAGACAGGTTCCATGCAAATATCGTCGCCATGGACGGGTAATTTTCTGTCATATTCAGTCGCCTGGATGGTTTCCCTGTCTATTCCATGCCCATGACTGCTTTCGCTGTCATATTTTTATCGCCATGGATGTTTTTTCCTGTCTTATTTTGTCGCTCCGAGGGGTTTCCTCTTAATAACTTTTGCCCTGGACGGTTTCCCCTCTATATTTCATCGTCCTGGACAGGTTTTCCTGTCATATTTCTTTCGCTCTGGACAGGTTTCGCTCTCAAATTTCGTTGCCCAAGACGATTTTTCTCTTTCATATTTCTTCGTTATGGACGTATTTGAGCTTCACATTCCATCACCCTGGACGGGTGTCCCTGTCATTTTTCATCGTCCTGGACGGTTTTACCTGTGATATTTCATCTCCCTCGACGGGTTTCATTGTGATATTTCGTACCCTGAATGGGTTTTCTGTAATATTTCGTTGCCCTGGAACGGGTTTCATTGTCATATTTTTAAGCAATAGACAGATTTCTGTCATTTTTTCTCCCTGACGTGTTTCACCCTCTCATATTTGGGCGCCCTGGGTGAATTTCTGTCATATTTCGTCTCCCATTCGGTTTCCCCTGCATATTTCGTCACTCTGGATGGGTTTTCCCCGTCACATTTCGTCGTCCTGGACTGGTTTACATGTCAAATTTCGTCGCCCTGGACGGGTATCCCTGACATTTTTCCTCGTCCTGGACGGGTTTACCTGTGACATTTCATCTCCCTCGACGTGTTTCCTTGTCTTATTTCGTCTTATTCCGTCTCCCTTTACGTCCTTATATATTTCGTCGCCCTGAAAAGGATTCACTGCCATATTTTATCGGGCTTGACAGGGTTTTCCTGTCATATTTTATCACACTGGACAGGTTCCCTGTGAAATATCGTCGCCATGGACGGGTTTATCTGTCATATTCAGTCGCCCTGGATGGCTTTCCCTGTCCTATTCCATCGCCATTGACTGGTTTCACTGCCATATTTCATGGCCTTGGGAAATTTGTTTCTCGTTATATTTTGTCTCCTTGACGGGTTTCCCTATCATATAACGGGGTTTAAGCCCCATCCGTGGTTTATGGTTTGTTTGCAATCGCGTCATCAAGATTTCGTGAATCCACTAAGAGTTTCCAAATATCACGTACACACACCTGTCATCCAGAAAAGATAATTATTTCAAGCAGTTCCTGGTAAACGAACGTGTTTTGACTGCAATGAAAATGTGTGCCACGGGCACAAACAGCCTGATTAAAACCTTCCAGTCAATGAAGAGCCACGACGAACAATATCTCAACCGATAACACCACCAGATGGGTACATTTAGGAGCACAAATCACGGAACGCATGAAACTTGAACCCCTAACGTTTTAGGACTCAACCGTTCCGTGAAATTTGTTCCAGTCGTTTTTAAAATCTCGTAGCAGAAGCCAAAAATTTTAATAGCTTACGGGGTGCTTTGAGGGTTTATTTAGTCCCCAAAGGAAACTCCCCCTGAAGAACTTTTAATACACGTTTCTTCAGGTACGGCTTGGGCGGGATTTGGGGCATACTGCAGAGAAGCCCTTTCAGTGATCGGGCTATGGCAAGGAAAGGATACTGCAGATGGCGCCTTTTCATGGTCCCGGCACTAGGGCGGATTAAAATTTCTCCCCCAAAAGTCAATACTTATTTTATTAGTAAGTCTGGACACAAAAGGATAAAATTGTCTGCGTGACAAACCCGTACGAAAAGTATACGTATTATGTTTTTTGCATTTTTTGGCTTTTATTACTTTAAAATTTTGGACGTTTTTTAAGATAATCTAACTTAACCCATGTTTAATCTAGCCAAACCTAAGCAACTCAGCAAAATTTTGTAAACCAAAAATTTTTGTGAAAAACAGAGGCAAAAAACGGGCGTGGAATTGGGGAACGGAATTTCATCATTTGGGAATCGAAAGAAAAAAAAAATAACTTTAAAAACTGTAAGGTATAGAAAACCGGGGTTAAGAAGGGAAGTTTTACGCTTTTTGAGATTTATTGGGGAAAATTTTCGCCACCCAGTGGCTTCTTCAGCCAATCAGAGAAAATGGTGAAAAGTAGGAGAATAGGTAATCACCCCTCAGTAGAGTTGTTTCAGTCCTTTTTGATGGAAAAAAACAGACCCCGGGGGGAAGACCGTTTAGTATTCTTTCCCCCTTTAAACCGATCTTTCTTATTAGACTGAAAGCAATGGGGGCAAAATTTTCCCTGAAAAAAGGTTCAAATGCTGAAAAGCGTCTATTCTTCACGTCGGTTTTTTTTACCATTCATTGTTTAACGTTAATTTTTTGCTTTCTGATTCCCAAATGAGGAAAATTTTTAGCACAGTTAAGGATACATGGGCAACTTTTCTGGCTGGGTTTTTTAAAGTTGTCTTCCTCAAGCAGGTGGGGTGACTAGGGTCCCTTTAACTTTTTATTAACAGAGCGGGAAAGCCCCTGACCGAAAGAAGAAAAAACGAGCATACTGTGGGGCTTCCCCGGCGTTTTCAGCCGAAGTTTGCCGTGTCTTTTCAACGTGAACAAAAAAAGAGCCTTTTTGCATCTCTGTTGCGAGAGCAAAAAGGCCTATGTTCCAGGGTTTTCGTTTTTCCCCGAGGGAATTACACTTTTTTTCTTTTCTGCGCGTCATTCGTGCTCTAAGGGGGTGGGATCTGGTCAATTTCTGCTGGGGAATTTCCCCGTATACCTGTTTCTAGGGGAAACCCTGAAAATGGCCCCGATGTGGGTATCAAATAAAACAACATTCCAGAGAGGGGAAAAAAAGCCGAAAATTAAATTCTGAATAATAATCACGAGCGGTATTAATCCCCTAGAATGCAACTGCTTCCTGCACCACCTTGAATTTTTGATGTTCCCCCGGTGTTGTGCTCCCCCCAGTTCTCACAGGTTTTTTTTGGAGAAAGAGAGTCGCAGCTCCCCGGCCCCCATTTTAAACCACAAAAGCTACAAATGATAATGCAACCTTTTTTATACGTTTCCCCCCTGGGTCGTAGAAACGTAGTCAGTAAAAATGATTTTATGGTTTTTTATTTATTTTCCATGTGTCGTATTTTTACATTTATCGCCGGGATTTTTGTTTTTGGCCTCATAAGTCCATCATACCCCCTCTTGAAAAGCGCTTGCGTTGTTTTATACTCACTGATCACCCCTTAGTTCCAGTTGATCCTCGCCCTTTTTACCCTTTCATTTCAAAAAGTTTGTCTCTTTCTTAGCTCAAATTCGCAATCATTTCTTACTCGTCCCCCCTGTTTAAGGGACGGTTTTTAAATTTCCTTTTGTGTCTTCTAACTCAATTCTCGAAGGTATTAACCTGTTGAAAAGTGGAATTTTCCGGTTTTTTTTTTTTT
>NW_026481632.1:0-23502 GCF_026875155.1 Cherax quadricarinatus
CCTTTTGACTGTTTGCCCCGTATATATATGTTTACGAGGTACCGTGTTTGACGTATATATATGCATTCCAGAAAAATCAGAATTTTTGTTACACTTGCCCCATTTTTTTTTTTGTCATCAGTGTTACAGAGATAAATTCAGGGTAATGATAGTCCCATATCTTAATTGATTTTTAAAAAACAATTCATTAAAACAAGGAACTCAGCTGAGACAATTTGTATCAGCTAGTTAGTTTGGGATAAGGTTGGTTGTGTATTTGCTCTGCTACTTGACTAATTGCTAAACCTTCTGCTGTACAGTATAGTTTTTATGAAAACCTTATTGCCAGAATTGTTATTAGAAAGGCAAAAAAAAAAAATTATGATTGTACACCCGAAGTGATTTAGAAAGGGAAGAAGTTTGTATGGATCAAGTGTTTGAAATTAAAGTACATAAGTTAACAGTACGTATTTGATAAGGAAAGAAAGTATTTGTTATATGTATGGAGTGGGGAATGGCAAATAGCAGACCAAACCAGTGACAAAACCCAAATAGTGGTATATGTAGGTTCTTTGTTGGTGGTAGTTTGTTCTTTAGGAAAGACAAAAAGTACCTACTGACATGGAAATTTGTCAAAATGACCAGATGGGTGGTTAAGCAACAGTAGACTTACAAGAGCTAGGTTGTCATGTTTACAAAAAACAAGGGTCCCCATAAATTAGTTGTCCTAAGATGGTGTGAGGGTCATGTTAGGTTGTGTGAAGAAAGTGGCATGTTTCCCAGCAGTAGGATCTAAATGGTGAAATATGGCATAGCCAACAAATGGTAAAAGACACATGCAGCAAAAGGGAAGTTTTATTAGTATGACATTTACAAACATGAGGTTTTGTCAAGCACAAAAAAAAAAATCACAACGGGCCCAACATATAATTATAGCCCCGAGAAGTACTAATATACATGTCACCTCTTGCAGTATTCTTGGTAAATTGATCTCAGACATTCACTTCCAAAACAAACTAATTGTGAGGTCAAACTATTGCCCATCCATCCATCCGTTACCTGAAGTCAAGTATCCCACCATCAAAGTTTACAACCCTTCTTATCTTCCAACTACTTTCCCCCCTAACACTGAAGGTGTGAATTATTGTTATGTTTATGGGGATGTGCTAAACCTAGGTGCCTTTACCTTTGGTGAGTTCCAAGAGTTTTTTTTATACTCCCGGAGCCCGGTCATGGGCCAGACTCATCTGGTGCTAGCCTGGTCAAGCAGGCTCTTGCTGCTGGAGGCCCGCAGCCCCACATATCCATCACAGCCTGGTTGATCTGGCACCTGGTTAAGATATTTGTCCATTTTCCTCTTGAAAACTTCTACACAGCTCTACGTTTATGGGGATGGCAGACTAAGGTCCACATATTTCTTTCTTGCTCATATTATTAAACTTTTTCAAAGGGGTTCAATGATGCAGATAAAAGGCCACCTGGATCCAAGGAATGGAACTACTCTCTCCGTGTATTAATGTTGGTAGAATTACCGAATAATATGTTAGGAAAAGGACACAAGTGCAACTAATGTGACATATTATTGTGACAAACGTTTGGTTACCCAGGAGCTTTGTCAAGCTGTAACAACTTGACAAAGCTCCTGGGGAATTTTGGGTCAAGCTGTTACAACTTGTGACCTTTCACCTAACATACTTTTTTCCCTTTCCTAATTACTTTTACCCCCTCATATGATTTTCGATGCCTACAGATTTAGTGTTTTCTCATAAATGTAATCATGCTTTTTACATTAACATGAGTGAAAAATTTTTAGTTTTGCTTCACAATCAGTTTTGGGCAGCTTTTAAGTTAAAATTTCATCCCCAATTTTCTTCTACAGACATACGGGGAAATGGAATTTTAAAAACCTCCCGATGTGACATACTCTGTTCCTTCTTGGTTACGTGGCTTCAAGGGTAATGAATATCAGATGTTACTAAGAAAGAAAAAAAATACAGGGGAAGCATAGGCTCATTTACGCCCAACCAAATATCTGGAGATGAACAGAGAATCAAAGTGGTTGTACCGCTACCTCACCAGAAGACCAGGGATACTATTGGCACAAAGCTTACCTGGAGTTTACCTGGAGAGAGTTCCGGGGGTCAACGCCCCCGCGGCCCGGTCTGAGACCAGGCCCTCCTGGGGGACAGAGCCTGATCAACCAGGCTGTTGCTGCTGGCTGCACGCAAACCAACATACGAGCCACAGCCCGGCTGATCCGGAACCGACTTTAGGTGCTTGTCCAGTGCCAGCTTGAAGACTGCCAGGGGTCTGTTGGTAATCCCCTTATGTGTGCTGGGAGGCAGTTGAAACGTCTCGGGCCCCTGACACTTATTGTATGGTCTCTTAACGTGCTAGTGACACCCCCTGCTTTTCATTGGGGGATGGTGCATCTTCTGCCAAGTCTTTTGCTTTCGAGTGGGTAAATTTTCGTGTGGCAAGTTCGGTACTATTCCCTCTAGTTTTCCAGTGTATATATCAGTATCTCTCCCTCCTGCTTTTCCAGGAATACAGTTTAGACCCTCAACGCTCCCAATAATTGAGGTGTTTTATCTCCGTTATGCGCGCCGTGAAAGTTCTCTTACATTTTCTAGGTCGGCAATTTCACCTGCCTTAAAGTGCTTTTAGTGTGCCGCAATATTCCAGCCTAGATAGAAAAGTAACCTGAAGAGTGTCATCATGGGCTTGGCCTCCCTAGTTTTGAAGGTTCTCATTATCCATCCTGTCTTTTTTCCCTAGCAGATGCGATTGATAAAATGTTATGGTCCTTGAAGGTGAGATCCTCCGACATGATCACTCCCGGGAAGTGTTATCATTTTATGGCTGTATTGATATTAGATACACATTTTAAGTGATATTGCATTTTTTTTTGGCATTAACACTTTTATTAGTCATTATTTTCTGTGCAAATAGTTCCCAAAGCAGAACAATTATGTTGCTACCTTCTTTGAAAAGTTTGACTACTGTAACAAGTTCCAGAAGTTCTAAAGCCTGCATAGGGCCCCATTTCAGCATATAATGCAACCTCCTGTCTATAATTGCTATTCTGTCTAAACTTAATTCTGATGTCCCCAGACTTTTAAATTTTGACATTTCCATTAACTCCAGTGTCCAAATTAATTCTGATGCTCTCAATTAATTGCCATCCTATCTAGACTTTAATTCTGGCATTTTCATTAATTGCTATTCTCTCCAGACTTAATTCTGATATTTACATTAATTAACTGCTGGTAAAACGAGAACATAATGAGAGATTCTTAAGAACTGCTACACAGTAGTATTCTATAGCAACTTATTTACATTAGATGGTTAAATTACGCAGTAAACCTTAAGAGATTATTGATTCCCTGTTAGTATCTTGTTTGCCATTTATATATTAATGTTCAGTACACTATACTTGCAATTTATGTTGAAATAAAATACTAAATTCTGCTTGCTTAAGATAGTTATTTTTTCTGCCTTTATGTATAACTGAGAATCAGTTTTTATTTTATCTGTTCAAGGGGCTAAACTTGTAAGGGTCATTCAACATTGAGAGGCAGTAAAGATATTTGTAACCGTATAACAAAATGTAAAGGGTTTTGTAAAGAATTTTTTAAAAACACTACAACCAGGCCCCCCTCAGAGCAATTGGGGAGAACTTATTGATTCTTGAATTAAGAGGCGAAGGCCTATGATTCAAGGAATCAAAATTACCCTCTGTTTTCCCGGATCAAACCAAGCCTTCCTTTCCCCTGTTCGTAAAAAACCTGTGTAACGGTACAATACCTTTATTTCAGCTACCTAAACTAGGACCCGGGGGGCCCCTGGCCAAGATAAGGAGTAAAAAGACTAAAAACTTCCCAAAGGGTGCATATATTTGTATTTTTAAACTTCACACAATTAAAATAGCTGTGCGTATAATACACATCACAATACTTTAACCTACATATTTTATACACATTGTTCACCTGAAAATTCCCTGTATGTTACCTTGATGTCCCTTTCGTAATTCCGAGAATTTTTTACTCCTGGAGCCAACCTGGCCGGGCCCGGGGCCGGATTACCGCATAGGAAACTAGGCATTTGCCTACCGGGCCCAAAGGGGGTTCGGGTCACCCAAGATCGCACATGGGCAATGCAAAGGGGTCCCTACCAAAAAAGTTCAAGTGTTTGGAGAGTAAAATTGTTTTTAAAAATTAAAATAAAAACAAAAATAAAAAATGAAATAAATAAAATAAAAAAAATAAACCTAACCCAAGATGGCAACACTAAACAAAACCTTTTTTTACATCGAAACAGCTGTGTTTTCCCCAAAGGGGGTGAGTAGGGAGTTCCTCTCCAATTTTCTGTAGTAATTACACGTTATCTGATTGTACTGTGAAAATTTAAACTGAAGTGTTGTTGATAGACATTGAGTGTATGGTAAAGTTTGTTTTCACTCTAAATGTAAGGGAGGTACCTGATAGGGTTACTTGACCAGAAAGACGCATGGAGAGTAAAGACGATTTTTGGTAAAAAAATACAAATAAAAAAAAACCCAAAAAACGAAAAACCAATTTCCCGTGGTTAAATTGGTTAAATATTGTTTCAGACAACGGAACAATGCTTTCTCCAGATGGGGACTGCCCCACCTAAAAACTTAAAGGGGTATGGAAAATAATCGTCTAAAGTATCTCTCTTCATAAACTTTTCGTTCCGACTGAAGAAGCCTACTGGTAGGCGAAACGTTTGAAATAAAGATACCTAACTGTTTGCTTATGTGTCTTCCCTAACGGGGTACCGGGGGTGTTAGTCGACTGGTGTGGGCCCATCCGGGAGACAAGATTGAGGACCCCAATGGAAATAATTTTGACATCCTCGAGACGCCTGACTTTCGGGGTTACCCTGGGTGGCTAACTGAAAGTGACTATGGATACAGGTGTTTTAAAGGGAAAACATGTTTTAATTTTTTTCAGCGTACCGGGAGATCGCCCCCCCTGCCCTCAGTGTGTGAACTGAGTGCGCTAGCGACCAAAACTGGTATCTACTTACGCTAAGTGAAAAGGGTTTTAGTTTTGCCACCAAAGTGGCTATTTTTTGTGCCCCCATATCCACCTTTGGACGTGTAAGGGAAGCAGGTGTAAGGTACAAAACCCCAACTACTGTAAAAATTTTGTGTGGGCTGCCCCAAGTGATCGCTCCCGGAAAACTCTGTTGACACCGATTCTGGGGGGTACCTCACCCC
The DNA here is from genome assembly GCF_026875155.1 of Cherax quadricarinatus. Lineage (NCBI taxonomy): Eukaryota > Metazoa > Arthropoda > Malacostraca > Decapoda > Parastacidae > Cherax > Cherax quadricarinatus. The sequence goes on from NW_026481632.1 coordinate 5,225, forward strand.
ACAAGTGGTTATAGGACAGATTTTCACAAATTTGGTTTTGCAAGAAACTTTCCCTGCATCACGTAAAAAGGGACTAACTTTTTGGGTGTTGCAGCTATATCCTGATTTAAACTTCCTAAGCCAGCTTTTAGCCCTTTGGACTTCCCCTTAGGAACCAGTGCAACCGGGAGCATTAAACCGCAATTTTCAATCGTTATTAGGTCCTGCCTGACCTAGAAATTCCTAAAACCCAAAGAGGGTTGACCCCCTAGTATAAATATGCAACTCAAACCTAGCTTCAGACGATCTGAGACCGTAACGGGGTACTCTCCTGTAGCCCCCGGGCCCTCATTTAAACTCAACTCAAAACTCCAAATCACTGGCCAGACCCTACGGGAAAAAGGTGAATTCTGTCTTACTGTAGGGGTATGGGGGAGATCATCTACGGTACATCGAGGTGTGTTACCAATTTCCCCGGGTCTAGATGGAAACAGGGGGGGGCACCCCCTGATTTTTCACGGCACGTCTTTCCAGTCGAAGTCTATCGTAAAAAGGGACGCTTTTCTGTTTTTGGACCTGCGCCCCCCAACAACTGGTGCCATTTCCCCCTACTAATTTCCTAGGTTTCCCCTACTTTATCGGCCTATTACTACCTATGTTAAGGTCTTAGGTCTACTCTATCATTATCTACAGATCCCTTAGAAAACCCAAATAGAGTGTATACCAGTATTACCCCTACCCTTCCCTGAAGGAAAAATCTTAAATTAAAAAGTTTTCCCAACAACCCCCAACCGAGAATGCCTTGCTTGTTTGGGGGGGTTTAAGGGGTCGCTGGGGCCAACACCAGAGCTCATGCGGATCTGGGTGGGGAAAACTATTTGGCCAAAAATAAATTTCCACATCCTCCCCCGGCAAAGGGTAGGCGCCAAGTCTGATCAAGTCTGCCCCCGCGGGCCCCCCCAGGGGGCCCCCTGGACTCGAGCGCCTTTCGGGGGCGTCCGGCCGCTCACGCCAACCTCGGGGTTTTTTCTCATGTCCCGGTCCCCCCGTGTGGACCTCGAGAGGAAAAACCTTTTGATGGTTTATAGTCTCGACACCGTTCTTTCTCCTTTCCCATTCTAAACCGCCCAGCCTTGTCGGGGGGGTTGACACTCCAGGCCAAGGGGCCAGTAGCCCCACGCCTCGGATTCTCCCACACCGGGCCCCCTTTTCCCTTAGCATCTTTATTCCCTCGGGGTCGGCACCATAGAAAGTTCCCGAAAAGGTTGTAAATAACCCCTGCGCCACACCGGGTTCCTTTTGTCCAGGATGTCACCATCTGTTTTGACCCCTGTGCGTTTTCTTGAGGGGGGGCCCCATCTGGCCCATAAAATCCGTCCTTGGAGACGATAAAAATCGGGAAAGGCAATCCTTCTTCCCAAAAACAGCATGTGTTTTGGGGGGTGAGAGCTTCTTGCTCGTAAATCCATTTTGTCGTAGGTCAGAGGCCGTTATTAACTCTTGCCTCTTCTCAACTAACACTGTCCTCAGTTCACACAGCTCACCCTCCTGCCGGTAAGACCTTCCGAATGCACCTTTTGACTGGCCCACCATGCGTTCATAGAACCCCCCCTTGCCAGGGGGCCCGGGGAGCTATGAACCTCCACTCGCACTCTATTCTTTTAGGTTTCTCGACTTCCCCCTTTGTCCCAAAATTCCTGAAAATTTTACGCCCCCCTAAATTTGGTGCCATTGTCCGAGAAATCAATCGGGGGGCACGAGAATCTGGCAGAAAACCTCCTAAAAAAACTTCACGAAAGTCTCTTTTGTCAATCTTCTGCAACCCAAATGCACCGCCAGTAGTAGCACAAGTAAAACGGGCAACATATCTTTCTGAGGCCCTCCTTAACGTCTCCTGGGTCTTCAATGTATAGCCCCCGTATAGTCTATTCCTACATCTAAAAGGGGCTGTCACTATGTCCCCGCTCCTGAGCAGCGTGGGACCGGGGTAGGGTAGGGCCCCTCCCATCTTTCCCCCGGGGCAACCGTGAAACCTTTAGCCCCCCTTTTGCGGCAGCTCGCCCCTTCAGTACCCGTAATTCTGACGTGGGCGGGTGAGGGTATCTCCAAACCCCCCATGTAAGTCCCTGATGGCATCTTGTATCAATACTCGTGCCCACCCCTCCTTTCCCAGCACGGGAGTTTGGCCCCATAGCTGAGCTCAGATTTTGTTTTTTCCCCCCCTGCATTTTATTAGCCCTGCAGATAGGAAAAATCCCAATGAGTGAACCAATTTGCTTTTCCCCTGAGTCGTCATCTTTGGACACGCGTCCGACGCAAAACCCCTGCCCCGGGTCGCAGTATTCCAGCACTCCGGGAAACCCCCCCTTTTGGGTACTGCCTTACCAATATTCCTGGGACCCCTAGAGACAACGTCGACCCTGGCTTCCCTTGTCATGATTTCCCTCAGAATCGAAATACCATTTCTGTACTCCATAAGTTTTTTCCCCGAGGAGTAGCGCCTGGGTCAAAAAATTTCAGTGTGTTTTCCCCCCGCAAAATGTACTATGTGCGATTGTCTCCACGAATTTTCTGCCCCGGCCAGCAACCCCTTCCCGGTAACCAGTTGGGCCTTTGAACCAAAGCTCGTTTTTACTCAATTTCTGTGGTCACCCCTCGGCTTATAGGTCGGCTGGTTTTGATCTGAGGCACATACAAATTGTTGACGTTGACGTAGTTCCCGTTTCCCCCTTTTACCCGTTTCCCGAATAGGGGAGCTTAGCCTTTCATTCTGGACCCACGTAAGGCCACCTCCGATTTGTCCATCATGGGTTGGGTCACCCTCAATTACTTAACACCTCCTCTACGTACTTCCCCAGTCTTTTCCCCAGCAACATCGCCGTGACCTAGCTTTGGGATCGAGCAATCCTTCAGGGGTGTCACCGCGCACGGGGGCCAAATTTGACTTGGCCCCCGGCCACCAAATACGCTTCCCCCTGGGCCCTGGAGGAGGCGTCACAGAAGACGTGAAATCATAACCCCGAGGGTGCCCCGAGGACCTGGGGAATGTGAACTCGTGCAATTCCGCTAGGTCTTTGTTAACCAATCCCACTCCTGGCGCGTTTCTGCATGGGTCGCCCCAACCGGGTTCAGCTCCCGGGTCTGTTGTACTAGCATCCCCCCGAATGGTGTGGGGTCAAAAAACCCCAAAGGATCAAAGGCAGCCTGCACTTTTGCTCAGCAAAGACCTCCTGGTCAGTTTCCCCTTCCCCTGGCTTCCTCTTTTCCTAAGTCTGTTTTCCTTGATTTCCCACCCAGTCCCAACACCGATTTTCCCTCAGGCACTGAGTGCCAGTTAGTCACGTTCCACCATCCCGAAACTTGGATTTTTTTGTCACCCTTCTCGAAATTGGCATTTACCGAGGCATCCCCGATTAACCTCGGAAAATATCCATCAACAGCCTTTCATCTGAGGTTACCCTGCATGTTGTCTACAAAAAAATGGGGTTTTCATAATTCTTAACCTGTTACATTTCAAAAGGTGGTGTTATGTAGCCTGTAATGGAATGGTAAACTGGGGCCCAAACAACACTGCCCCGAATCTTAGGTATCATCCCTTGCTTGGGCACCTCCCTGTTAGCCAACCCAAAACCTTGTGTAGTCCCTATCCTGTGGCTGCAACCAAAAACGGGAAGGCTTTGCTAAGTCTGCCCATGGGCTCTTTTTCCTCCTAAATCTAAAAAACACATCTGCAAATTTTTCGCGCGGGGAGGGCCCTGGAAAAGTGTTCAACGTGGCTCTCGGGGACTCGCCGCGGCTGCATTGAAACTACTTGATGGGGGTGGTTACCCCCTTGGTGATGCCTGGTGGAAAAAGGGGGGTTTTCCCCAGGGTGGCATTGGGGACTTTTTCGTGAACCCCCAAGGGGGGCGTTCCTTAAAATATCATCAATTTCCCCACCCCCGACCCTCTTGGTCGGTGGTTTACCAATGAATTCAAAGCCACGTGCCCTCTTGAAATTAGCGGCGCGTTGGGTGGCCCGGGTTTTTCCTGGGAGTCGCACCCAATACCCGTCCCTCCCTGAAATGCACATGGTTCAAAATAATCTCGATACTCTCTTTTGGGTTCGGGGGGGGCTGGACCTTTAATCCCACACATCCGGTCCCCCCGTTTTTTGGACCGGCCACTGTCGGTATGCCAAATTGCGCCTCGACGGGCCTTTTGTGACACCAATCCGCATCAAACCCGTACAGCCCAGTCCCTGTAATACCAGAGCCCTCCTTTCCCCGGGTCGCAGGGAAGTACTGGGGTTTTTTCCCCTACTGTTTCCCCGCTGGAGTCCTGTACAGGCCCAACCCCCCTGATAACCCTTTTCGTAGACACGAATCGTTAGGTAAAACCCCTCCTACCAAGAGCCTACATTACTAACATTGTCTGTCAATGTCTGGTTTGCTAGCTTCACACCAACTCCCTCAAACTTGATGCTGCAGCCATCCCTAGGGAATATATTGGGCAGCCTCTTTACCATCAGGCTGAAATTTCCCGCGATGCCCGGGTAACCGACCGTCACATTTAACGGATAAGCCTGGGGGGACTTCCCCACCAAAAACCCTTCCCCCTCATGTCAACTTTACCAACGTCTCCCCTTCAACCCAGGGCTAGACCCCCGTATGAAGGATCTCTGTGCCCCACTGTCGAAGAACAAACGGGTTTTTTCAGACTTCTTCCCGTTCCCCGACCACCCCCATTAGGGGGGCAAAAGGGCCCCCCGAGCCTTTAAATCTCACCAGAACAAATTTTTCCGGGGCCGTACTCACCACACTCATGTTTCTTCTGACTTGTTCTTGCCTCCCCCTTTTTTTGCGGTTTGCTCTCCTTAACTTTGCTAATCCCGGGGTCATTAGGACACAGGCACTGTGGTCTTTTCCCCTTCCCCGGGGCCCGCACTCCCTGAGATGGTGTTACGTCCCTGGCAAAATGTTTCCCACAACATTGAAACAAAGTCTCAACTCTCTTAGCCGTTGAACCCTTTGGTTATAGGTGTGAAGCTTAAACCCTAAAATAGCTGTTCTTTTATCACAAAACCGCCCCCTCTCATACTGGCCGCTTTAGTGCTTTTCTCCCTTTGGGCCCTGTGGGGGGAGGGTTTGCCCCGGGGGATAAAACTCCTACTTTAGTGGGAGGTGGTTTTGGGCTACTCCGAATGTCTGGGGAATCGACCCCCTTCTCCTTGGTAGGTAATTTTTTTCCCCCCGCCTATGCTAGGTGAGTACGAGATCCCCCACCCCTTCAAAAAATTTGGTTTATCGTGAACCTATTTTGTCCGATGTTTTTAAATGTAATCATGCACTGTCGTGCAGCCAGTTTTCCCCTGAATCCCTGGCTAAATCCATTTTTAATCATTCTCTCATGCAAAACTCTGAAAAATATTGGGCAGCTCATAACCTCAATACGGAACTTCTCTAATTTTCGGTCATGTCGGCAAACCTCTAGATCCAACAAACCCTAAAGTATAGCACCTTTATCCCTCGGTTTTCCAACATGTCTTCAGGTTTTTTGGCATGTTGGAAAATTTGTCAGTAACGGGGGGGTCCGAAGACTAAGGGTTTACCCTTTAGCTCGCCGCAAATACTGGGGAACTTGACCACTGAAAATCATTTTCTGCATCTTTCTGGGGTTAAACGATCCCAGAAAGCAAATTTCTCTGTTAAGGGTTTCCCTCAAAAGTTGGTAAATTCAACGGGGCATCTGGGGAAAACATTAACAGGCGTGCTGTTTTCGTGTTCTTTGAAACATTTGCTGCCCCTGCTGTACCGGCCTTCCCAAAACTTTATTAACCCCGCAGAGTCCACCTGCTTTTCACTCGCCCTTCGTTTGTCATACTTCCGTGCTACTTCACCGTAATTTTAACTCACCCGTATAAGGCCTCTGTTTTTAAAAGGGTAAAAGATCTCTCAAAGGCCCCCTTTTGCTCCAAAGGGTTTTTAGGCAACCTCTAGTTCCCCCCCAGTCTACGTCCTGATCTTTCCTGGCCATACGACATCCCACTGCTTTGCCACGCCCCTTATAGGCTCCCATAGACCGCTTTATTGACTAGAGCGGGGCAGCTGGGACTGCATCTTTACCACCATAGTTGCGGTTTTTTAATCACGGTGTAAATTTTTATTTCATTAGCCCACCCCACAGCACAAACGGGATTAGGTGAGAATGAACGAGTCTCAAGGCTTCTCAACAAGCTTAACAATTCCCTTTATTAATTTACTCTATCTGAATCAAAAAAAGACACTGTTAGCTCTCAAATCCCCAACAAAAATGTGTATCGAGTAAAGCTTAATCACACTCAAATGTACAATGCCCCAAATAATTAAGGACTTTAAACCCAGTCTCAGGGATAATTCACAAACCCCCCCATTAAAAATGAATCAAAATGAGAAAATCACAATAAAAGTGCGTATACAAATTAAAATCACTTGGTTAACACAAGTAAATTCAACAAATTTAACTTGTGAAACAGTAAATAATAAAGTATGTAAACAGCTTTTCCAACTGTGCCCAGCTTACTCTGTTTTTGCGTGGTGGTTGGATAAGGAAACCTAAACCCAGCAGTGCATAATTAAACCTGGCTTTTATAACTCCCTGTAAATAATAAATAGGTTAAATCTGTATAGCTACTATAACCCCCTTTTTTAAAATTGCAAAGCCAGCCCAACTGTGGGTACCTTTCAAATCCCTGTAATAATTTAAAACCAAAGTCTCCTACTCTGGTTAATGTAATCACTGTAAATAATTTAAAAATTTAAAGCTTTTCCCAGCCTACCCGGCCTGCTGAAAATTTTCGCAAATAACAACTTCTGTGTAAGTCAGCTTGGCCCAGCCCCTGTTAATTTGACCTAGGGTGCTAAATTAAACCCAACTTTTTAAAACTGGTTTCCCAACTGTACCCACAGATACTTAAACCCAACTCTGTAAAAATGGTTTTTAACTGTAGCCAGCTATGATAGCTAACCTAAATTGGCCTAGCTTGAAGCTTTAAACCCAACCTGTAAAACTGGTTTTCCCAACTGTGGCCCAGATGAACTTAACCTAGCTTTCCACATCCCGGGTTTCGAAGGGCCACTTTTTTTGAAAATTTTTTGGGCTCCTCCCAAATGAGTCGCCTACCCTGGCAAACCGTTGACACCGATTTGAGGTGGGTACCTCAGCCCCCCAAATTTGGCTTATAGGGCAGATTTTCACAAAGTTGGGGATTGCAAAAACTTTGCCCGCAAGCAGTATAAAGGACAACTTCTTGTTTGCAGCTATTCCCGATCTTAACTTCCTAACCTAGTTTAGCCCCTTTGGACTTCCCCCCCCCCAGGAAACCCCGTGAACCGGGGGCTTAAACCTGCAAAATCAATCGTTATTTTGCGTCCTGCCGCACCCCCGAAAATCCTATATCCAAGAGGGTATTATCCCCCCGTATAACTATCAGACTCAGACGTCTTCAACGACTCGAGACCTGGTACTTTGGGCATACTCTCTCTGTAGCCGCCGAGCCCTCGTTAACTCAACTCACAAACTCCAAATCCTGGCCAAACCTACGGAAAAAAGGGGAATATTTGTCTTACTGTATGGCTATGGGGAATCATTCGGTACCGAGGGTTTTTCTACCAATTTCCCCAGGTTCAGATGTGAAACATTTGGGGGCCGCCTGATTTCAAGGCACGTCTTGTCATCGAAGGCTATCGTAAAAGGACCCATTTGTTCTTTGTGACCTGCGCCCCCCCAACAGCTAGGGGTGCCAGTTCTCCCTAGCTAACTTATCCTAGTTTTGCCTACATTTTCGGCCATTTCTACCTATGTTAAGGTCTTTGGTCACTCTACATTTCTACAAGCCTTAGTAAACCTAAATGGGGATACCTATTATACCTACTCCCTTCCTGAAAATAAATCATAAATAAATAAGCTTCCAACAACCGCCAACCAAAAATGCCTTGCTTGTTTTTGGGGGGGTTTTAAGGGGCGCTCGGGTCAGACGACCAGACCTCAGCTTTTTAGCTGTGGAACTATTTTGGGCCAAAATAAATTTCCACAACACCCACTTTCTGCTAGGTAAGTGGTAACTAATACTCAACTCACACACTGAGGTTCGGAGTTCGAATCCCTTCTTACCTTGAAAAAATTAGGGGCGTGTTTCCCTAAAACCTGCTGTCCCTGTTCACCCATCAGTGTAAAATGGGTACCTGGGGGTTGGGTGGATGGGGGTGGGGCGCATCCTGGACAAAAAAACTCAGCTTTAAAAAGGGCATTCTAATAGTAGTATGTTATTGAGTCAGCTTGGTCTGTACAAAACCCTTTTCTGTACTTGTAGAAATAAAAATTTATTTTATTATTATTAATTACCGAACCCAGCAGAGTGGGGAACCTAATCCTCACCATCAAAAAACCGGGTTCCCACTAAAAAACCTTTTAAAAATTTATATTAAGCATCCCCTCTCTATATTCCCCAATAAAGGACAGTCAAACCCCTCGTGTGCTGAGGGGAGGACTAGTCCCCCGTCCCGAGGGGACTAGGGGGCCCCGAACGACTTGAGTCCACATTGTTTAAATTTTGGGGGTCTACTTTATGAGAAGGGTTGCGAAGGGGCCCCCCCCAATAACTGCTCAAGCTTCAGGCCCCTAAATGTAGGTTTTCATTGACATGATGCTAGTTCCTCATCTTTTGTAGTGCTTTCCTCTGTCTTAGTGCAGTTCCTTGTATTTTGTAGGCTAGTTCCCCTTTTCAGTCAGTTCCCCTATCTTTGTAGTGCTAGTTCCTGATTTTTTAGTGCTAGTTCCCCTATCTTTTGTAGTGCTAGTTCCTCTGTCTTTGTAGTGCTAGTCCTCTGTCTGTAGTGCTAGTTCCTCTGTATTTTGTAGTGCTAGTTCCTCTGTCTAGTGCTAGTTCCTCTATCTTTTGTAGTGCTAGTTCCTCTATCTTTTGTAGTGCTAGTTCCTCTATCTTTTGTAGTGCTAGTTCCTCTATCTTTTGTAGTGCTAGTTCCTCTATCTTTTGTAGTGCTAGTTCCTCTATCTTTTGTAGTGCTAGTTCCTCTGTAGTGCTAGTTCCTCTATCTTTTGTAGTGCTAGTTCCTCTATCTTTTGTAGTGCTAGTTCCTCTGTAGTGCTAGTTCCTCTATCTTTTGTAGTGCTAGTTCCTCTATCTTTTGTAGTGCTAGTTCCTCTATTTTTTGTAGTGCTAGTTCCTCTGTCTGTAGTGTTAGTTCCTCTGTAGTACTAGTTCCTCTATCTTTTGTAGTGCTAGTTCCTCTGTAGTACTAGTTCCTCTATCTTTTGTAGTGCTAGTTCCTCTGTCTGTTGTGCTAGTTCCTCTGTCTGTAGTGCTAGTTCCTCTGTAGTACTAGTTCCTCTATCTTTTGTAGTGCTAGTTCCTCTGTAGTACTAGTTCCTCTATCATTTATAGTGCTAGTTCCTCTGTAGTGCTAGTTCCTCTATCTTTTGTAGTACTAGTTCCTCTGTAGTACTAGTTCCTCTATCATTTATAGTGCTAGTTCCTCTGTAGTACTAGTTCCTCTATCTTTTGTAGTGCTAGTTCCTCTAGCTTTTGTAGTACTAGTTCCTCTATCTTTTGTAGTACTAGTTCCTCTATCTTTTGTAGTGCTAGTTCCTCTGTAGTACTAGTTCCTGTATCATTTATAGTGCTAGTTCCTCTATCTTTTGTAGTGCTAGTTCCTCTGTAGTACTAGTTCCTGTATCATTTATAGTGCTAGTTCCTCTATCTTTTGTAGTGCTAGTTCCTCTGTAGTGCTAGTTCCTCTATCTTTTGTAGTGCTAGTTCCTCTATCTTTTGTAGTGCTAGTTCCTCTATCTTTTGTAGTGCTAGTTCCTCTATCTTTTGTAGTGCTAGTTCCTCTATTTTTTGTAGTGCTAGTTCCATCTGTCTGTAGTGGTTAGTTCCTCTGTAGTACTAGTTCCTCTATCTTTCATTTCGTCTCTCGACCTCCGGGGAGAGAGGACGCACGCCTAGTAGTACACCTCCCCTTGGGTGGTGCCCTTTTTAAAATAAAAAGAAAAAATGGGGGTCCGAGGGGGACAGGGGATTAACACTGTTTTATACATGATACGTGGCAACTTATGGACTAGATGCATACATTGCGCCTGCATTCATCAGGGGACGCCTAGGTGTCCCCAACGGGGAAGTTTAGGGTGTTCCTTAAAATGGGATGAACAGATTTTTCCCTGAAACTGATCATCCGGGTCTACAAAAGACTTTTTTGACGGTACCGGGAAGGGGAAAGGGGTACAGTAAACCCGGCAGGGAGGTTGTTCTGCATGACTATCCAGGTACACACAGGGGGGAAGGTAAAAAAGCCCCTTTTTCGGGGCACGGCGTGTATATACAGGGGGTTTTCCCTAACTAGGGAAAAAGCCTTCGGAACATGGGAATGGACAGGGGGGCCATAAAGGGGAAGCCCTGAGGGTTTTTTATCCCTCAAAATGACTTTGGCTGGCCCCAAAACCCCCCTATGTCGCTGGTGGAGCCCAGGACGAAAAGCCCTTGTACACTATGCCGGCCAGAGAAAGACCTTGTCTCTGAGCCTATAACATATGGCAGCACAGTGTCCTAGAAAGCAGCCTACCAGGGCTCCTGGTACTTTGGCGTGGAAGCAAACCATGTGAGTTGATGCCTGATTTTGCGAGAGGTGGAAGCAGTGACGAGTGGAGAGGGACAAAAGAAGTAGAAGGGAAAGATCGACGGTCGGTACCGTGTTACCCTCCGGGGTGACAGGGGGGGGCCCCCCCATCCCCTGAGGGACAGGGGGCGTGGAAGAGTCTACCCAGGAGAAGCCTGGAAGGGGTTTTTCTGCGGGATTTTTTCGAAGAAAGGGGGGGCCGGGGAGATGGCCTGAAAAAGTCAAGTGAGATGCACGGGGGTTGACAGCAGGGACAGGTGAAGGGTCCGGGGAAATGCAGAGAGACAGGGAAAGTGGTGGGGGAAAGCCCATCGGGAGGACGTGCAGGATGTTTTTTGGTGAGTGGTGGAGCTCACGAAAAAAAACGCGGGTGCTTTTGCCTAGATGGGGTTTTAAAACACCTGGGGGGAACCCGGGAAGAAGTCAGGGGTTGGGGGGAAAAAGGAAGCAGGGGGGGGGGGTGTCCCGGGGAAGATCAGGGGGGGGGGGGAAAGGAGGGGCTGGGGGACGGGTTAAAAAAAAAGGAAAAAAATGGTACAGGTCCCGAGAAAGTGGTGAGTAAGATACAGCGGCATAGGGGAAAAGCCCTTTCTGGCAAATTCATGTGCCCAAAATAAATGTCAATGGGTTAAACGAGGAAAAAAGGGTTTGGTTAGAGTGGTTTTTTACGGGTTTGATGTGGATGTTGTTTTTTGCAGGAGCATAACCATGGTTGGGAGTAAATTGAGTTGGGGGGGTTTATAAAATGTTTGTCAGTAATGCTTTGCAATTAAAAGGAGGGGTAGCAGTAGCTGTAAAGGAGACCACCCCCTTTGCTTCGGTTGGGAGGAGGGGGGAGGGGGGAGGGTTGAAAGGGGTAGATGGGGATGGGGGGGGGGGGGAGTTTTTTCATTGGTGAAATTTTTCCCGCATGTAACAAAGTTGAGTCAAAGTTGATTTTTCGTGATGTTTTGATGTATTTTTGCGAGGTTTACCTTCTATAACGTAAAGGGGTGATGGGAATGTGTGATTAGGTATGGTGATGTACGCCGAGGGGGGGAAAGGGGTGTTTTAGGTGCGCTAAGGGGTGTTTTTAAGGGATTGGGGTTGTAGATGGGTGGGTTGGGGGGAGTTGGGTGGAGCCAGTTCTTCGTGGGGGTTAGGGGGGGAGGTTTTAGGGTATATGTGTCAGGGGATTGGTTTTTTGGGAGATTGGGGGTTTTTGATGCGGTTTTTTTGGGTCACAGGGCGGGTGATCGTCTGGGGTGGTGGGATGTACCTAAATGCTGGGGATTGGAAAATTGAATTGAGGCTTCTGCAGGAGAGGGGGAAGGGTCACTTTGAGGAATGGTGGAGACTTGTGGGAGGGTGGGATGGTGGGGGGGATTTGCTTGACTGGTGGGAGGAAAACGGGCAAAGACAGCAATAGCGAGTTTTTTAGGTATGGGAAAAGGGAAAAGGAAAGGGGGAGATTGGTTTCAAAATACCTGGAGGGACAGCTAATGTTTATGACGGGGGGGGGAAAGGGGAAAATGTGCGAGGGGGGTGGGGTGATTTAAGGATAGGATTTAAGGGTTGCTAAAGAAAGGTTTTAAAGCGTTTTGGTTAGGGCAGGGTTGAGGAGGTGTTAAAGGGTGACGACCATCAGGGGTTTTGCCCGAGAAAATTTAGGGAAAGGCAATGGTGACTACCATAGCGCATTAGTGGTCGCTGATGGGGGGGGGGGGATATGTGGTGGGTCAAGGTCTTACTGATACGATGAATAGGGGTTATGCTGATTATTGGTTTAGGGGGGAAATGGAGGAGGAAAAAAAGGAAAGTTTCAGTGGGGGATTTTGGGGTTATGCAGAAAAATTTGTATTGGGACAAGGAAGGGGAAATGCTGGAGGGTGTATTATGGGAGGAGGGGGGGAGGGGGGGTTTACGGGATGGTCAGGGGAAGAGCCGGATGATGGAATACCGAATGATTTTTTAAAAGGGTTTTTTGGAATGCTTAGGTATGGGTTTGTGGGAAATCTTGAAACATTGTGGAGCAGTGGGAGGGTGGGGGGGACCCGGAAAAAAGGGTCGTCGTGTTGGTGCCCAAGAAGAAGGTGGGAAAGTATTGAATGATTAAGACAATACCTTTTGTGTGCGTTTAAAATTTATGCTAAAATTCTGGGCAATGACTGAAAAAGGGTTTTAGGATCAGTGGGACATGGGGGACGTTTGGCATTCCGGGAAAAAATATGAGGGACGGGCATAGTACATAAAAGGGTTTTTTGAGGCTGCACCGGAGGGGGAAACTTGGATTAGATTTGGGGTAATGGTTTTGTTTTTGAATGGGATTTTTAAAAGTTTTTTTGGAACAGTTGGGTTTGGGGGGGAAGGTGGTGAGTGGTGCAAACCTTGATAGGGGGAGTTATTAGGGTAAGGTTAATGGAAGTTGGGGACCCGTACTGATGGGAGGGTTTGAGGCAGGCTGCCCACCTCAGTTATTTTTTTTCCTGGTACAAATCCATTTTATGGGCGGGTGGATGGGTGTAATAAACATGGGATTAGGGGGGGTGGGGGGGGGGGGATTGTGGGGACGTAGATGATAACTGTGTTGGAAGGCAGAGGAATTTTAAAAGGAAAGTTGGGGGAATATTCAGATTTTTGGGATCCACGGGTATAGATTTAAAATTTAAATGAAGTCGAGCTATTAGAGGTGGGGGATTGGTGGGAGGGGGCTTGGGGGGGGGTTTTTGGGAGGGTCAGTAGTGGACAAAATTTAAAGGTTTGTGAATATGTACATGGAGGAAGTGCAGGAGAGTAGGAAGATAAATTCGGAATAGTTACGAGCGGGGTTTTTTGGGTACTAGGTGGTTAAAGGGCTAGGGAGTAACATTACAGCAAGGGTTTTAGGGCAACTCTTGGTTTACAGTAAGGGTGGGGAGGGCTGAGGTGTTCCCTTAAGAGCAGGGATATTGCAAAAAATCCAGAGGAAAGGTTCAAAGGGTTGGGGGGGGGGGTTTGGGGGAGGGCATGGTTTTTTGGGAGCAAGGAGGGGTGATGACGGAGGGGAGACGTGGGGGTCTTGGCCTGATTCTTTGGGTCATGAGTAATGGCTTTTATATTAAAAAGATATATGGGGATGGGGGGAAACAGGGGGTCAGGGTGGGTGGGGAATGGAGGATGCACGAAATGGGGGTGGGGAAAGGGGATTTGCGGTATTGTGGGGATATGTTGGGGTTTTATTACATTTTAAAAAGGTGTCCCGTTAAAGGTCAAACGAATGGGGGGGCCCGTGGTGGGAAAGGGGTGTTTTACAGGGACTTGCTGTATACCCAACATATACGGGAAAGCATAGGGAGGAAGTTTGGCTTGCTTAGAATAACAGCGAGGGACGAGAGTTAGTAATCTTTTTGGGGGGAATTTTGGGCCTTTAGGGATGTGTTATATAAAAGGGTCTTGTGAGAGAGGACTATGTTGCTTTGGGGGGGACATCGAAACGGTTTTTCATGCGGTATATTTTTGCCCCCTTTGGGGGGGGTGGGTTTATGGATTTTGAGAGTTACAATTTTGGGGGGGGGGGCAAGGGCCCACCTACGGGCCTTAATGTTGGATGTAACTGGGGTGGGGTATGTGGGTAGACCCTTTAAATGTTTTATAGGATTTTTTACATGTACTTGGGGGTGAGGGGGGTTAGGGGGATTGGGGGAAAAAAGCTTTTTCACGAGATTTTATAGAATATTTAGGAATAGGCAAGTCTAGGTGGGAGGGGGTGTTGTTTTTCGGGGTTTACCGGAATCCACTGTGGGGGCCTTTCCTCATCCCCCGGGGGGGGGCAAAGGGTTGGGTTCCACCGGGGGACACATGAGGGGGGGTTGGGTTTTTGGGCTTTTTGTAGGTGGATGGTGGGGGGGTTTGAATAAGTGGAAGGGGATAAATGAGGATTTGGAATCAGGTTTGTTCCTCATCAAAAACCTTAAAAACCATGATGACAAAACCGGGGATCTCGGGTTTAGAGCAGAATGATGTTAGACAAGCCAAAGAAACTTGATCTTTGTATAACTTATGTTGCAAAGTGCGTAAACCCTGCACAGTTCTTTGGGGGGAAAAATTTTTGCTATGTTTATATATGAAATCTGTTTTGGCTTAGCCCAATTTTATAACCCACATTAATAAAACCCTTTTTCAAAGTACCTAATCGTTTTTAAATGAATATGAAATTTATAATGAATGGGGTATTGGGTTGGGAGTGGACAATTTTATTGTGAGATGCCTTATGGGTTTCGTAAATTGTAAACTGGTTTTGTTCAAGGGTTTTGTTATTGGGGAAAAAAAAGGATGGAACTGTACGAACTTGTATGTCAATATTTTTAATTATGACTATTTATTGCATGGGGAAATTTTTTATTCCATGATATGCCCGATAATAATATTGAAAATGGGGGAAAAAGGGGGGGGGGGTGTATGTGCCGGCAAAAGAAAGTGCGGCGGTCTTTAGGCAATGAGAATTTAATTATATGCTAATTTTTTGTTTTATTTTTTTTTTTGACTGTTTATAAAAAAAAAAAAAAAAAAAAAAAAAAAAAAAAAAAAAAAAAAAAAAAAAAATCAGAAATGATGTACTATGTTTCAAATAGGGAGATAGGTTTTTTTGTCCTGTAACTAGCGTTTTGATCTTTTTTAGGATTTTGAATTTGTATGGGTTGATATTGGGTTATAAAGTTATGTCTTTTACTTGAGGGTGTTTCCTGCCAGGTTTATGTGGGGAGTTTCATTGTGATATGTCCCAATGAAATTTTTATTGTGGTTTTGGTTTGCCTAATGTTTAAAAATTAAGTTCTTTATCATTTAATTTTTGTATGTTAAATTTTTTTTTTTCTGGCACTTGATTTATGTGGACCAGACATAAATTTTGAGTTTTTGGTTTTTGCTAATTTTTCATTGTTGTATCGCTCTTGGGGGACGGACAGGCGGCAGTACCCCTGACACTTTTGTTTGCTGCCAGTTTTTTTCAGTGCCTCACAATGGCGGAAGGTGCCGTGGCGATTTCAACCCGTCTGCCTTCAATTGGGACAGGCTCGTTAAAATCAGAATACACATCTACTGCTTACGCGATACTCCGAGATCTTGGTTCAATATAAAGATTGTATGGTGTCTCTTTAAACGGAAAATCGGGTTTTTTTGTCAAATTCAGCAAATGTATTACGAAAATATTTTTTGCCACTATCAGGATTGATCAAAACTGTTAATCCGGGTGCAGTTCGACTTCACGACGTCTCCCGTTTTTTACACCGGGATAAAGGTAGAAACTTTCCCTTTTGAGGCGGGCGAGATGATTTGAGGAATTTTTTGCACGCTAGGCACGGTTCATACGGCAACTATGGGACGGTGGCATATGGTCCTCTAGTTGGGTTGCTGGGGGGCTTTCTCCCTGAAAATTCTCTCAGCCCCTTTTCCTGATGTGGTTTTGGAGGACTTTTTGTACGAGTGTAAGTTACTACTGGACAAAGGGCGTCTGCGGGGTTTGTGGGGTGTATGACCTATGGCGGCGCAAGCCTACAAGACGGATAAAAGACGGGGTAAGGCGGTTTTTATGTTTTAACGGGGGCAGCGATCATATGCGCTGCAACAACAACATATATTGCCCCGTAAATCTGGAGTGAGGAGGTAGAGGGTGAGGTTTTTAAAACCGCCGTAGCTAACCCCCCCTGGTGATGGAGGAGTGGGGGTGGGATCGGGCGACTGAGGAAGATCTCGTTCATCCGGTTGAGTGGAGCAAACTTTCAAGAAGTTTTGATGTTTTATTTGGTTCCTCCACACTGAGGGGCTTTAGGGGGGTTTAGGGATGTAGTGGAAAAGGAGAAGGACGGGGCCCGCCGGCATATTTTGAACACAGGTTGTGGTCGTGGAAGTTCATAGAAACAACAGTTTGAAGAAATGGATACTGGCCGCAGTTTCGTAAAGAGAGTGGCGGTTGATATCGCTCTAAAAGATGTTTTGACCCGGAAACGGTGGGGGAAAAAAAGCATGGTGCGATGTGACTGTAGAGTCAAGGGCAAATTACATGTGTTCAGATGTAAAGGAAAACGCACAGGGGGGGGGGGGGGGAAAAGAAGTGGAGATACACAAAAGGGGAAAACCAAGAATGTAAAGGTATCCAAGGGTAAAACCTCCAATGAAACGTTCAAGTGTCTTATTTTAAATAAAAGGGTTAGGGTTTTTAAAAAAACGAAAGTTTTTTGGAGGTTTTGTTAAAAAATTATGTACCCGATGTTGTATTTTACAAGAACAAAATTTATAATCTTTAGGTGAATTGCTGTTTCCCCGAATATATTTTGTACATGGGCTGTTCAAATAGATGAAAGGGGGTGTAGCAGTGTTATTAAAAGGGCTAGCCCGTTTTCTTTGCAAACATATGGGTGGGAGAGGAGGGGGGGGTTGTTGGGGTTTGATGGGTTGGGGGTGGGGACGGGGGGCCTTCGGGGGGTGTAGGAACGGCGGAAGGTGACATGCGTGTAAAAAATCGTTTTTTGGGGACGTGTTGGTTTACCTTTAAATCACCAGTCGTCACGATTTTGGGGGGTGTTGGAATTGAAAATGATCGGAAAAGGTTGTCGAACCGAGAGGGAGAGGTTTTTTTTCAGGAAAATTTAGGGGCCCTTTTGCGGAATGTTAATGTTAGGGATGGGGGGGGGGGGGATAGGTGGGGGGGGGTCATCTACTTTTCGTTAAAAGGGGATTGCGGCAAGATGGATCGCATTACTTTTAGAGGTGTCAGCGTCAGGAGTGTACGTGTGTTAAATGTAGCTTTTTTCCATCAAAGGTGTTTTGGCGGATGTTGAGGGGGGGTTTACCGAGGCTTCAGAGGTTTTGGAAGTTGAATGTGGGTTTAATGCACAAAAAAGGGGGTGAGGGGAAAATTTGTGAGTGTTTGGAGAGGATGGTGGGCGAAGGCAGGGGGGAATTTATATAGTCGAATGGTGGGATACTGCGGTAAGGTGAAGGTGAGGAATTTTTTCAGCCAAGGAAAAAAAAAACAAGGATGCAGTAGGGCTCTTGAAAATACTTGAAAATCAAATGCAAGCATTTTTAAAAAAGGGTGGGGGAGTGTATCCGGGGGGTTGAAATTGAAATTTAAAAAAGCTTTAAATTTGAGACTTTTTTCAAAGTTTTTTGATGCGGCGGGTAGCAAATGGGAAATTTATGAGGTTTTATGGGGTGACCGTCCTTCGGCTATTCTTGGGAGAGCGGGGAGCGCCCTAAGGGCAGAATTAAAGGGGTTAGAGGTTCAGGGATCATTGGGAAACTTTTGTAGGGGGAGGTCCTTCGGTCAAGGAGGGTTTAATACCTTTGTAGAGCAGGGTTTATTTGCAATACAAAAATGGGGGTTTCTAAGGGGGCGCTGGGGAAAAAGGGGAAATTCGTTGTAATCTAGAGTACTGGACAGTTGGCTTTGAATGGCCATAAGTGAAGAAGAGATTAGGTTAGTTGGAGGGTATTTGTAGGGGAAATCGCCGGGGATTGACGGAATCCCTTGGATTTTTACAAGGACAATTGGGATTGTATTCGCGTTTTTTGGTTATTATTTAATGCCTGAAAAGTAGTGGCAATTTTGGGGCAGCAACAAAGAACAGGGGGGTTGTTCTAGTCCCAAAAAAAAATCTGGGAATTATATACATAATTATAGGGGATTTC
>NW_026481643.1:0-20000 GCF_026875155.1 Cherax quadricarinatus
AAAAAGGTAAGATGGGACCCCCAAACAATATGAGAATGACAGGGGCAGTGAAACCCAAATTTCTGACCCAAAAAATTTTGTAACCACATCGGGAGGAATAACAGTAAAAGACCAGGAAATCAGGTGGGAAGGAAGGGGGGGAGGTCACAAAAAAATGACCTCGAAGTATGTGAGGAGCTCAAAAAATTTCCCAAGAATGTTCACAGAGGAGACAGAGGGCCTCTGGAAGGGCAAGAGGTAGGGACCCATAAGTTTGGAACAATACATAAAAAACCGAGGAAGAAGGAGAGGCTGTTAAGCAACTAGCACCTCAAAGGCGATAGGGCCGGATAACATCTCTCCTGGATTCTGAGAGAGAAAAAAGGGGCGTTTGTGTCCCACTAACAACTCTCTTAACAATCTATCGAAACGAAATACCGGAATTTGGGAAAGACTGAAAAAATGTAGCCCCAAATTTTTTAAAAAAGGGACAGCCCCAAAAGCTTTGGGAACTACGTCCACGTCACTGACGTGTATAGTAGAAAAGGGGTCAGGAAAAATTATAAAGAGAAGAGGCTGGAGCCCTAAAAAGGAAATGATTATCAACGACACCCCGCTGGTTTCAGGGACGGGAAAAACCCCTCCGTCAAAAACCCTACTGGAGTTCTAGACGGGGAGGGCAGTAAGAAATAGAGAGGGGGGGAAGTTTGCATTTTCTTGGACTGTAAAAGGGGCGTTTACACAGACCCACACAAAAAAATTAGGCAGAAGCGGAAAAACCAACCGGGTTAACAGGGAAGGCACTACAGGGGATAGGAAATACCTGTCAGAAGACAACACGAGTCAGGCAGTGGCGAGGTGTCAGAGTGGGGGCCAAACGGGGGGGTGCCAAGAAACTTCCTAGGCCGGTGCTGTTTCGGGTTTTTGTGAACGACAGACAAAAAGTGTCCGTTTGCAGATGACAAAAAGTTCATGAGAAAAAATTAAATGGACAAAGACCGTCAAATACAGAGGGATTTGGGCAGACTGCAGGCTGGCCCAAACTGGCTCCTGGGTTCAACCCCAAAAGTGCAAAGTCATGAAGAAGGGAAGGGCAAAGAAGACAGAGTGAAATCTGGGGTGGTCAAGCCTAAAACCCTCTTAAAGGAAAAGGATTTTGGGTGTGAGTATAAAATCGGAAAAACCCCTGAGGCGCACATCAACCAAATCTGCGACATAGGGCACCGGGGAAAAACCTAAGGCGTTTCCGAATTAACTAAGGACTCATTCAGGACCTGTAACTGTGTACGTTGGGCCCCCATGTTGGGTATGCAGGCCAGTTTGGAACCCCCCACCTAGAAAAGTGTAAGGAAACTGGGAAAAAAGTAGTCCACGGGAGGGGTTTAAAGGGGAAATCGACCGACGACACTTTTTAAACAACCGGAGTCCCAAAATCCCTGTTATCCGGGTGTAAGGGGAGCAAAATAAAACACAGCAAAAAAAACTTTTGATTGTTTATCCTTCCCCAAATTTTAGAACAGAGTATGTACACTATATACACTATGTAAAACAATAGTATTAGGAAACTCCACGGTAAGAAAGGCAAATAGAAGCCCTGAGAGCAGACCGTGTTTCAACCCTCTAGAAGGGGAATGACAAGGGCAGAACAGGTGAGTGGTACCCACTCACCTCTGCGATTGCAAAACCCATCTTCTCATTGGCTGAATCCGGGGTTTATGATTGAACGAGGGGGCTCTTATCAACCCTTAGTACCTGGTTCGCTGGTTGGGGGGAGTAGCCTTTTCAATGAGGTGTGTACTGCCCCGAATAATGGTTACGTACGTTTTTCATCCCACAACACGGAAAAAAAAGGGGTTGGGGGGATATGATAATGACAAAAAAAAACTGAGGGTATGGGACAAAGTGGAAAGAGATGGATGTTCTGAGATGGAAACAGCAACGGGGGGTCACGGGGAAAACTAAAGATGGGATGAACCCTAGGGTGTTAGGAAGTTTTTCTTCAGTCACAGAGTTTCAGGAAGGGGGAATGCCTGGGTAGTGAGTAGTGGGGGGAGGATCCATACTATTTTTAAGAAGAGGTTGATAAAGCTCACGGGCGGGAAAGTGACTGGGTAGCGGCCAGCTGAAGAGGGGGGGCCCGGAGTGTGAATCGACCCCCGAAAACCCAAACAAAGTGAGAAAAGTAGGTGAGTGCACAAAACACGCAGGACTATGACTCGACCCCGCAACCCACAAATTGTGAGTACAAATAGGTGGTACACATGCACACAAAGCACATCTCGAGACAACAAAACCCCAAAAACAACAACTAGTATTTTTGCAAAGGTTTGCAAAAAGGTGTTCCTAAGCAAAGGGGAATGCCCTACAAAAAGGGTTTTAAAGAGAAATCGGCCTGACGCACGGGGAAAAACAAAGGAGGGAAGACATGTTTAACAACATAAAAAATACTCGGGGAATTAAAAAAGGTAAAACAGAGACAAGATTTTCCAGAGACGGGACCAGAGATGTCAGCATGTTGCTGACCCCTGTATTCCCTTTATATAGATGCATATTAGTATCACCCCCGTGTTTAGACACGGGGATCCCTCGTGGGCCCTTTTGGGCTTTGTGTGACGTCATGGGATAAACATGGGCGGGGTTATCCCCTGTCCCGTCCTCACTCGGCGGCAGCCCTAAAAAGACTGAACAGGCTTGGCCCCCGGGCCCCATCTTATCTCGTCTGACAATATATTTACCTCCTACAAGTGTGTCTACTTTCAACCTACGAATCCCCTTTTAAAAGAACCCTTCGAAATGGTGACAGCGGAGGGCCTGAAATTCTGCATTACAGCGATTTCTGGAGAAAATTTGTGACCAGCAAGCGGCCTTTCGTGTTCCAGTAGGCCTACCGAGGTTACCCCATCCAGCACCTAAAACCCAGTACTCTACCAGTTTTTTACTTTTTTCATGGCATCTTTTGTATTGGTTAACTGCTTTTTGTTTTACTCCCCGGGGGTTGACCCGATTTTTGCAAAATAAGCCAGCTTCCAGTCTGTGGTGGGGGAGTCTAAAAAAGACCCCCAGCCCCCCTAGCCTACCCATCAATTATTTTGCCTGCCAACCCAGCCCCCCCCTGCTGGCTCCTCTGTGAATTTATAAAGCTTTCTGTGTGAAGGGTTAAGATAAGCCAGCTAGAAAACTAACCCAGGTGTCTTACCCCATACCAAGAAAACCCAATGACTGGGCCCTTCATCGCTTTGTTCGTTTTCCAAGCATTTTGGTGCTCCTTATCATCCTTGGGTGTTGTGTTTTTCGGGGGTTTTCTTTAACCGCCGGTTAGATTATCTTCGCGGCGTGGGGGTTTTTCTCATGAGGCTTACGAGTTCAACCCCATAACCCCAGCCACTCACGATCACTGTGTCGCATCATTGCCCGGTTCGCCCCGCCTCGCTCACCCATTACCCAAAAAAACCAACTACAGTGGCCTTACAACTCACCACCTCCAGGTTTTGGTGGCATTGCTAAGGGTTGTAGCACCATTTTTTTAAGGGACCCATAGGGGGAAAAGAGCGAGGTGGCCCATCTTTAAAAGCCCCCTATGGTTTGTCTCTCCCCGATTTAAGCGCAATTTCACGTCATCTGTGAGAGGCGCGAAAAGACGATATAAAAATCCTTCAAACTCATTTTTTCAATTTGTTACAGTATAAAAAATTTTTTTTTTTTAAGAGACATTTGGAGTGTTGAGACTTTCTTTTGTGTTCCCAAGTAAATTTTTTCTTGTGACATTCGTGCTCTTGATCGACCAGTGTTTATCTGTACTGTTCTATTAATTTTTTTTAATCCCCTTTAAATTTTCATTTTAAATTTTTTCGGTTTTATTTTATATCTGTTGTGTTGTGTTTCTTTTTATCCCTTGAAGTAAGTACTTAGTGTTTCCTTTTGTTTGTGTGTGCAACATATGAGGTATAGAACTTGTGTTTAAAAACTTCAGAATTCCAGTGTATTAATCAAAAATTTTTTTAAACTCATATTCTGCACAAATAGTGTTGTTGTTTTTTTTTTTTTTTCCCCAGCATTTGTGTAATTTTATTTTTTTTCCCCTGTGTGTTGAATTTTCTTGTGTTCATATTCCTTTATTCAGCCGGTTTTTAAATTTTCTTATTTCACAGAAAATAGTGCCATTTTAACCCCCCAGAAAGAATCAGTTTAAAAAAATTTTTAAACACATCAAGTTTCATTGCAAGAAAATTTAGTATGGTTTTGTTTGATGGTTGTGTTCTGCTACTGAATTTGTTTCCTTTTTTGTGTTTTTTTAGCACCTATTTTTATTTTTCATATTTTATTAAAAAAAAAATTTCCCTTTTTAGTGCTTTTTTTTTTAAAGTTTCCTTCAAATTTAAATTGTTCTTTTGCTTTTTTTTAAAGTGCAGTTAAGATTTAAAGGTTCTTTCCTTGATATTTTTTTTTGGTGTTTAAATTTTTATTATTGCACATTGACTCTTTTTGCAATAATTCTTGTGCAAATATTGTGTTCTATTAAAAGTTTTTTTTGCAGAAAATTTTATGCAGGTTGTGCAATAAGTTTTTTAAGTGCATTTCTTATCCTTGTTCGTCCATAGTATTTTATTCTGTCTGTCTTTTTTTTTTTTTTTAATTTTCAGTGATGTTGTTTTTTTTAAATTTTTTTCAAAGTTTTTTGAGTCCATTTTATATTTTTTTGGTTTTTTCCCTTGTTGCATTGAAAGTAAAGACAACTCACGTGCCATTTATTCAATTTAAAGAAAAAAGTTGGCATTTTTAGATTTGAGAAAAGTACAAGTTCTCTTGTTTTTTCAGTGTTGTTAGTGCATATTTTTTTTTTTTGTGTGAGTTCTTTGCTTACTGTGTAACTTGTCAATTTTTTTTTAAATTCTTATGAAAAATAGTTAAAACATTTTTTTTTTTCCCTTTTGCTTATTGTGTCTTTCTCCTTTTTTTGACTTATGCCCTTCGTATTTTCACTGAAAGATGTCCCGTCACTTTTGAACGTTCACTTAGTGTTCATTCCCGTCAAAGTCAATATGAATCGTCCACGTACCAACATTCCCCTTTTGACTGAAAGACAATACTAGCCCTTGAGAAGGGGTTTGTTCTCACAGTTGTATCTGAGATTTGTTAAATGTGAAAAAAGTGAAGTTCAGATTAAGTTCCTATAGATCCACGAATTACTTATTAAGTAGCCGAGCGGTCAGGCATAGTAAAATTTTGTCATTCCCGTCTTGTTCCCCCTATACCTTAAATTGCGGGAAGTGTTCCGTTTCCTCAAGTGTCGGGGCATCAGAGTTGAGTGCACAGCCTATCCCTGAAAAAATGTAGTTCGAGTGTAGTTTCTCCACAGGGGGTGCCTTGTCAGAAAAAGATTACTTCAAATATAATGCCACTCTTGTTGATGTGACATGGGTGTCTGCAGAAGAGTTTGAAGAAGGTTCTCATAGAGTGCTGTTTTTGTTCCCTTTTGTTTCAGAGGTGTCCCCTCCTAGTTGACAGTAATCAGTGCATTGTAAAAGTTATTTCTCGAGTAATTTCACATGTTAAAGTTTGTAAGTGTAGTTTTTTTTATAGCTGTTTCCTGTGTCCTTGTGTGGATCGATTGAATATCAGCTTTTTACCGGTCATTTCTTTTTCCTGTGCTTCAGTTGGATGTAGATTCTTCTCCCTTGCCATATTTCGTGTTTAGCGTTAATTTTTTTTAAACCCCGGGGGGGGGTCATTTTACTCCACCGGTTTGTTTTTCCTCCAGTAAGGAAGAACTGATACCTTTTTCCGAAAAACAGCCCATGGAAGGTTAGCCAGATGGGGCCTTTACTATCCAAGAGTTCAATCCCACTTTTGAAAATTTTACCCGGCAAATCAAAATGTTTTCGAGATGCTTTATCGCGACACGTTAGTGTAGTTACTGCAGATCCTCCATTTGCTGTCGGGTGTCAAAAATGCCAAAGAAAAACCCATCCCTTGTTCTGGTGTGATTCGATTCCCCTCCCGGGAAAGCTTATTTTTTACTGTGAAGCCCCCATACCCATTGTGACTTTGTAATGAGTCAGGAATTTACTGTATCGAACAGCGAGTTGGGTACTCCAAGGAAAATTTACCGTTAGTAATTCCCAGTATATGAACGTGTCTCAGCTAGTTTATGATGCACCGGTGTTGCACACCCGGTATGGATCGTTTTTGTGAAAAAAAACCAGAATGAAAAATTTTGGGCCCCGTATGGGAAATGACATTTCCGAGTAGTTAAGAAATGTAGTGTTTTTATGCGCATAAAGGAAATTCAATGGTCCTAAACCCCAATCCAAGTGTACCAACCACTACGAACCGTGGGGAAAGGTTGCCCTTGATTTTTTTAAAATAATTTTAAATGTTTCCCCCCAAAAGGCAAAAAAAAAATCTGTGTGTATGGTAGACCATTTTACCCGATAGGAGCTAGTTCCCATTGCAGATAAACTGAGAGACAGTAGCTAAAAGGTTTTAAAGAAAGCATTATCTGCGGCATCCCCCCCCAAAAATCCCTTTGTAAAAAGATTTAAAGGAGGGGGGAATTCTGTAATGAGATTCTTGAAAATTTTTATTTATACAAGATCTCTAAATCCACCCTTGTTCCCCATCTCCCCGCCAGCAAAGGGTTAGCCGAAAGAAAAATAAGAAAAATACTTTATGTTTTAGAGCCAATCAACCCCAATAGTGAAACTTGGGATGAAATTATCCGATGTCCAGTGTGCCATAAAAAATTCTGTTACAATGCTTCCATAGGTGTACTCCAATTATGTTGTATGGTGTAGACAAGCGTTTACCCTATGGTTGTTATATTCACCCGAAACCTAATTACAAAACCCCGATGATTTCGTAGCAATCGTACCGTTGCTCAAAGTGTTTTTAGGGAAAAACCTGAAAACTTCATAAATCAACAGCAGAATTTAAAGAGCGCAAAAAAACTCGAGCAAAGCCATCTAAAAACAAAGTAGGTTCGAGAGTTTTGCTGATTTTAAATTTAACAAAAAAAGTCTGCAATGCCCAAAATTGATCAAAAGTTTGTCGGGCCTTATCGGTAGTTAACATTCACTGGAAATAAGCATAAAGGTTTAAGAAAATTAGTATGGCAAAAACAAAGAAACGCATTTGATCATAGAAATTTTTGTATGCGATGTTGAGGATATTGCTAACCCCGACTTTTGGCAGACTCACAATCCTCCCGATCCTGTTTCTACCTCAGATATCAGTCAAACTAAATGAATGTCGTTATCCTTGCGTACTCAAAGTAATGAAAAAACCCCAAGTATCTTTTGTGATATTCCTTCAGATCTCTCTCAGTCAAGGCATGTGTTAGCCATTGCAGAGGGAATTGACCCCAGAGATATAACCATTCGCAATGAAAACCTTACCCCCCGCAGAATTGGGTTTAAATGTACATATCTTATACTTAAATTTTCCCAGATGAATGAAATTAATAACTTGTGTTTTTTTTTATTGCTGATTTTGTAGAAAAAATTTCGTGTTTAGTTCCCTCCGTTTTTTCTGGGGAAATTTAAAAGTCTAGATTTTTGGTGCACCGAATTGCCTTTTGTTAAAACACTTCTTTGATTAATTATTCTTCCTCGAATCCGTAGAGTGCAAAGAATACAGATCGATCGATAATTCCATCCATATTGTATAAGAAAAGTTCTTTAGTTTTTAATCTTATTTAACACCCCTTTGTAATGTCCATTTTTATACCATCCATTAGTTTAAGATATATATGAATTTTTTTTTTGTATAGAACAGCCCCAACCGCCCGCCTGTTTTTGCCTTTTTATAGTAGTGTAGTCGGGAGACATAAAAGTAACTACCGAGCTGTCAGCATAGTTTTGATCCTGTATTCCCAGTATTTATAGCATAGCATTTTATTCATCCCCGGCTTTAGCACGAGATCCCTCGTGGCCTTTGGCTTTTTGTACGTATAGGGTACACATGGGGGGACCCCCGTCCCGTCCTCACTCGGCGGCAGACCTAAAGACGTGAACAGGCTTGGCAACCGGGTCCATCTCTCATCTCATTGACAATTATTTACCATCCTACAGTGTGTTCTTCAAACTACGATATCTCCATTTAAGAACCCTTACGATAGAACATTGGGGGACAATTGGAAATTGAAGACTCAGAAAGTCAAAGAGATGTTTGGAAATATTTTTTTTAGTCATAGAATTTTTCAGGAAGTGGAATAGTCTGGCAGCGACCTAGTGGAGGGGGAAAAACCAACATGTTTTTAAGACGAATTGATAAAGCTCATGGAGCAGGGGAGAGAGGACTAGTAGCGACCAAATAAGAGGGTGGCCCTGTATGAATCGACCCCTGAACAACAAAAAGGTAAAGGGACACGCAACACACACACACACCTGTGGAACCTGGAGCCCCAGAGGGCCCCCCAAAAATGGAAGGCCAGATGATGGGGTGGTACTGGAAAACCTCATGTACCCAAAAGTAAGGACACTACCCAAAAAAGAGGAGAGGGCGAAACCCGCAAGACGGATCTAGTATTAACCTTATGTAGTGCAGTATTGAGGACATCACATGGAAAGCCCCTCAGGGCCAGTGACCCCGGGTTTGGCTTCGAATCATAGAGTTACAATGGAGAGGGAAGCAGGAAGGGAGGGGCGAAAAAGCCAAACTCCAAGAGGAGATACACAAACTGAAAAAATTTCCTGCCCGAGGGTCAGGGGACGAGAATGGCAGGAATCATAAATGAGATATGGAATATGTGACAACAATATGCAAGGGAACTGGAGGGAAAAGGGTTTGTACCCAAGGGTAAAGGGGCATATCGAGTAATGCAAGAACCCCTTTGGGTTTAACCCCAAGGTGAGAAGGGGGAAAACTAAAAGTCAAAAGAATGGAAGAAGTATAAAGGCAAAGGAGCCAGAAAAATTTGGGACAGGAAAAAGGGAGGCCCAAAGGCAATACGAAAATGACTTAGCGGAAAGCCAAATTGACCCAGTGAAAGCCAAATCTTTGTCAACCACATTAGGAGGAAAGAAACAGTCAAGGAACAGGTAATCAGGCTGAGAAAGGGAAAGGAGGGGGATCACAAGAAAATGGATTTTGAGGAGTTCAACATGAGATTTAAGAAGTGTTCACAGAGGAACATTAGGACCCAGAAAGAGGAGAGGTGAGGAAACCGTCAAGTTTTGGCCAATACATACAACAAGGAAAAAGTGAAAGGTTCTAAGCGAGCTAGATACCTAAAAGGCGTGGGGGGGGGAAACATCTTCCGGGGGCCTGAGAGGGGGAGCAGGGGCACTATTGTACCACAAAAAAACAAAATCTTAAAACACATTATCGAAACGGGGACTACCGGGTATGGAAGAAAAAAAATTTTTCCCCCAGTTTAAAAAAGGAGACAGAACGAAACAAAACTAAGGCCGTGTCACCGCATGGAAGTATGAAAGTAAGGAGAAATTATCGGGAGAAGAGGGGTGGCCCACCTAGAAAGGTATGAGCTTTTTCAACGCAACCAGACGGTTTCAAGGAGGGAAATTTTGTGTCCAAACCTAGGAATGTATACAGGATACAGAGAAAGAAAAAGAGAGGATTAGGGGGGTAGATTGGTTTTTTTTGGGGCTGAAGAGGCTTTCGACACATTTCCCCACACAAGAGATTAGTGCAAAAGCTGGGGGGACCAGGCGGGTATAAGGGGGAAAAGGCACTTCAAGGGAGAAGGAATCCCGTCGGAAAGACACCAGGAGTCATGGAAAGTGCAAAGGGATATGGCTGCCCCTGGTCCAAAAACGGTCCTGGGTTAACCCCCCAAGGCAAAGTCATGAAGTTGGAGAAGGGCAAAGAAACCGCAGACGGAGTACATTTTTGGGGCCAAAATTACAAACCTTTAAAGGAAAAAAGGATCTTTGGGGTGAGTATAAAACCACAAAAAACCCTGGGGCCCCACATCAACCAAATAAGCTGAGCATATGGACCCCAGCAAACTAAGAAGGAATTGAGACTCTCAATAAGGAATCTTTTCAGGACCTGTACAATAGGGACATTGAAAAAATCGAATTTTAGAATGCTTTGACTTTTCAGGCATTTTTTGTATGGTCCAACAAACTTTTGGCAAAATTTTCAGCCATTTCAGCATTTACCCTTCAAACCGCGACGACTTTTCCCCAAATTATACATCAATGAAAGCAATTAGTTTAAAATTTTTGGTTGGAGGTTAAAGTCAAGTGTACATGATTTATATCTTTTTTGGGTTGTGAAGATTCTAAACAAATGTCATGGGTAAAATAAATCTCAACGGGTAGTCTGTTTTGGTGCGGAATTTGGGCATCATTTTCCCTGGAAAATTTTCTTTGCCTGTTTTATCCATCTCTTGACTTTGTCCTCACTTAGGTAACCTTCAGTCACTTTTTTTCCCCTCTCTCAAACATAGTGTTGTTTGGCCACTTGGGAACCCCCAGGGGAGTCTCAAAAATTTTTGGAACCTGTTGATTGAGGGAGAAAAAATAAAAGGGGCTCAGTTTTAGTTCAGTTTCCGCAGTCATGGAATTATAGTTTTTGTTTCCCATTTTGTTTGGGAATTACTACTTTTTTGAGTTAAATAGGAGCCACATTGTCATTCTTTATCTTCACTGTATCCTCAATAAGTGAAATTTAAAACAAGTCCTTGTCAACGTCAGAAATCTTCTCCATCCTCTCAGAGTTCGTACTTTCTTTGTCTGCTGTTTTTCTCTTCTCAAATTTTTTCTTACTTTGAGACCTTTATTCTAACAGCTGTATTAATCAGGCACATACCAAAAGCAGCTGATCTGTGTGAGTAAAGTGGGAAATTTCTTTGGACGTTTTCTTTCTACTTTTTTTTTTTTCGCTGTTAAAATGTCTCATTAATTGCAGTGACTGGAAGACGTTCTTTGGATGTGTGTGACATGAGGTTGCAGCTTGATGTGGACCCTTTGGAGCACGAACTTTTAAAATCATAAGACGAATTTTTTCAGTCCTGACGGGGTCTCGAGTTCCCACATAGGCAACACATACAGTGAAAAGGTTTCCTACTCCATCAGTATTCCCCCTTTTGCACACACGGTGGCCCGGGGTTCAAGGCAACCAAGTCATCATAAACCCAAAACATGTGATACCCTTTGAAAATCCAATACAAGTATTTAGGGCCCCAGGACGGCCCTCTGCCCCTTGTTTTTCGGCAGGGAAATCGTGAAATGATGGCGGAAAGCAAAAACTGGCAGCTCAGACAGGGGACCCTTTGATTTGTTCCCAAAGGGAACCCTTTCCCCCAATGCTCGGGCCCCCTTTGGGGCCTTATGCAAAGGGGTAGAAAACAGGCCGGGAATGGCAGCTCATTTCCAGGGGGTTTCCCTTTCACCCCCTTTTTTTTTGGCACCCTACATCTTGAAGGAGGCAGCGGCAGAAACAAAACAAAAAATCAAAAAAACTCGTTCATTTTTTTTTTCCCTGAAAAGTATTTTTTATGGGGGAATTTTTTTGTTTTTATTATTTCTATTCCTCTCTGTAAGTTTTTCTCAATTTTCCCTCAATGTTTTCGGGGCTGTAAATTAGCACATGTGCAACCTTGGGTACTTTATTGGGAAACGTTTGGGCCACACGTGGCTTTATCAGTCCATACAAAGGAGAAATTTTTAAAAACGGGGGGAGAATGAGGTAATCAGTCCCTAACCTTTAGTCGATGTGGTCGTCCATCAATCTTTAAATGAATACGGCATATGTGAGAAGGAGCTTATAAAACCCTTGGGAGGGGGAAAGGGGCAGCAGTATAGGTGTGTAACATTTGTTCAATGTTGAAGTAGGTCGTGCCAAAAATTAGGCAAGCGAAGAATTCCCAAGTATTAAGATCCCAAGAAGTTGCAGGTCTGAAGGTTTTAGTTTTAAAGGTTCAGGAAAAACCGACTGATGATAAAATTTGACCTGTGCAAAATCTTGGGGATCAGACACTGAAAATTCTTGGGGTCTTAATACTTGGGGTTCTTTTGCTTTTCCTAATTTTTGGGCACGACCCACTTAACATTGAAAAAAATGTTACCACCTATGACTTCTGCACCTCTCCTGCCCAAAGGTTTATAAGCTCCTTTCAGCACGTATGCGTATTCTATTCAAGATTGTGGAGACCACATCGTCAAGGTTAGGGACATTACCTCATCTCCTCCCGTTTTTTCAGTTCTCTTGTTGGATGATGAAGCCATGTGTGGCGAAAAAGTTTCCTCATTAAAAATCCCAAGAGTTGCACATGTGTCTAATTTATCAAAATGTGGTTCTTGAACCATTTTCACAAGTTTTCTGGCGGGAGTAGGAATAGTCTTTCTGTTTCCAAGTGATTTCTGCCATGGTTCAGAACAATCCTTTGGTATCTTGATAATACTGAAAATCAGTAAACTTTCCTTTATCACATTTATTCGCCAGCAGTTCCTTAACATACGCCTTTGGAGGAAGTTTTTTCATTTTGGGAAAACACGGGGTGACCAAACAAAGCATGTTTGTGGCTTTCCCCGTTGATATTGTTCATCTCAGTAATAAAGATATAAAATAATAGAGTCATAGTACAAACAATTCATATGGGCACTGAATTAAGTGTTTTTAAGGAAAATGCCCGAAGAGTGCAGCTTTTGGGGGAAAATTTCAGTGCTCCCCGCACCTGTACTCAGGCCCATATTGGGTAGCAGCACCATTTGGGAACCCACACCTATCCAAGCTATAAGGGAAAAAACAACAAGAAAGTCTCGGAACAAAAGGGCCCTATCCTACAGAAGAGCTTAAGGGAAATCGACCTGACGACATTGGAGGACAGGAAGATAAGGGATATGATAACGACATTAAAAAATTTGAGGAGTCGAAAGGGGGACGAGACAGGATGTTCCAGGATGGGACACAGCATCTCAGATGAATCACAGAAATGATGTAGTGGGGGCAGGATCCATACTACTATAAGAAGGGTTGATAAGCTCAGGGCAGGAAGAGTGACTTAGTAGCGACCATGAAAGGCGGGTCACGAGCTGTGACTTGACCCCCGCAAACCCTAACTAGGGAGTAATACACTCCCAAGAGCTAGAATCGACCCCTGCAACCAAAATTGGTGAATTCACACACAAGGGGGGAAAAGGAAAAGGATGTTTAGAGATGGGAACAGCAACAAGGGGTATAATGGAAACTGAAAAATTCCCATGAGCACAGGGGGTGTTAAGAAGTACATCTTTAGTCTAAATTGTCAGAAAAAGAAAAAAAACTGAAGGGTGATGGAGGGAGGGTCCATACATAACTTTAAGAAAGGGACGTAAAGCTTTGGAGTAAGGAGATATGGACCTTAGAGACCCGGAGAGACGGAGCAGGACTGTGACTCTCCCTGCAACCACAAAAAGGTGAGCACACAACACCAAAACACACACAAACACACACACCACACACCCCCACACACACACAAACATTCTCGAACCATACAACCCATCACACCATCCCAAAAAAACACTACAATCCCTACCCACAGCCCCAACCAACACCGGCTATAAATCCCACAGTATGCCCCAGGCTCCCACCCTCACAGGCCCCCCCAAACCCCAGGGGTTTAAAGGAAACTGAGGTATGTACACAAACGCTGATGGAAAAAACAAAAAAGTGGGGGAGTGGCATGAAAGGCAAGAAGATCACCGGAATCATAGCTCTCAAAAACCAAGCTTACAGGGTTTATAACGAGCCTCTTTTCCCAAAGGGTACCAAAAAATGAGGAAAGACAGAGGGAAAAAGGAGGGGTGGGGGAGTGGCCCCCCTTGCTGACAAAAATCGCGGGGGTTTTGATGAGGGAGAGAGGAGCACGGAGAAGAAAGTGATTACATGCGGGAACACTTTTACTCTGGAGGTCCCCAAGGGGGTAATAGCAGTGATGTATAAACCCCCCACAGAACGAGGAAAGGCCAAGGCAAAAGGGGACGAGAGGGGCAATAAACGATGGTTGACCACTGGTAAGTGGCCAAAGGCCATGCAGCAGGGCAAAGCTCGACAGGGTGCTTTAAACCCCAAAAGGGAGATGATTGGGGGAAACTTGGACCCACATGGGGGCCAAGACATGGGGGCTAGAGATGGATGTGGTACTGGAAAACTCATGTCCAAACCGAAAGGGACACTACAAGGAGAGGGGAAGGATGAACCAGCAAGATGGACTTAGTTTTCACCTTGAGTAGTGCAGTTTTCGGGGGAATCACATATGAAAGGCCCCCTTGGGGGCCCATGACCAGTGGTTTTAAGCTTCGAATACACAGTGAGCTACAACGGGGGGGAGAACAGGAAGGCCCGGGGACGAATAAGCCAAATCAAAAAAGGGGCTACACGGGAATGAGGAACTACCTGAAGGGGGGTTAGTAGGAAGAGAACTGGCAGGGAAGCCAGTTAATAAAAATGAGGGAATATGTACAACAAAATGCAAGGAGGCTAGGAGGGGTTTTGTCCCAAAGGGGTAACAGGAATAAAAAAAAAACCCCAGGATGACCCCATGGTTACCCAAAGGTGCGGGAGGCAAAAACCAAAGGTGTAGGGAAGGGGAAGAAATATGAAGGAAAAGGGGGACCAGGAGAAAAGGAGAACAGTCGTAGACCCGAAACAAATATGCAAGATAAGAAGGGAGGCCCAAAGAAAATATAAAAAGACATGCAGCGAAAGCCAAAAAATCTGCCCCGAAATGTTGTAAAAGCAATCAGGGGGAAAAACACAGTCAAGGACCGGAAATCAGGCCAAAGGAAGGGAAAGGAGGAGAGAAAACAAGAAAGCCCGGAAGTATGTGAAGAACTCAAAAGAGTTAAAGAAGTGTTCACAGAGGAGACAGAAGGGACTCCAGAAAGAGGAGGGGGTGGGGACACCCCCAAGTGTGGAACAGTTACACAACCGAGGAAGAAGTGAAGGGCTCTGAGGAGCTAATACTAAAAGGGAAGGGGGCCCAATAACTCTCCCCTGGGTATTGAGAAGGGAGCAGAGGCGCTATTGTACCCCTAACAACAATATCATTAACTTTATCGAAACGGGGGGGAATTGCCTGGGGCAGGGGGAAGACAGAAAAGTAGTCCCAATTTTTAAAAAAAAGGAGACAGACGAAGCATTAAATACGACCAGTGTCAGACATGTATAGTAATGAAAAATCAGGGAGAAAGATTATCAGGAGAAGAGTGGGGGAACACCTAGAAAGGAAACGATCTCATCAACAGCAGCCAACAGGGGTTTCGGGGAGGGAAATCCTGTGTCACAAACCTATGGAGTTCTATGCATGGTGACGAGTAAGACAAGAGAGAGAGGGGGGGGTGGTTTGCATTTTCTTGGACTGCAAAAAGGCGTTTGACACAGTTCCACACAAGAGATTGGTGAAAAAAAACTGGAGGACCAAGCAGGGAAAACGGGGAAGGGCACTACAATGGATCGGGGAATACTTGTCAGGAAGACAGCAGCGAGTCTGGTACGGGGAGGTTAGAGTGGGCCCCCTTGACCAGGGGGGTCCCGCGGGGTCAGTCCTAGGACCAGTGTGTTTCTGGTATTTGTAAAACGCATGAGGAAGGAATAGATCTGGGGTGCCCCTGTTTGCAGATGACGTAAAAGTTGATGAGAAGAATTCCTCGATCGAAGACGGGGCAAAACTACGGGGATTGACAGGCTGCAAAACGGGGTCCGCAATTGGCCCCTGGGTTCAATCCCACCAAGTGCAAAGTCATGAAATTTGGGGAAGGGCAAAGAAGGCCGCAGACGGAGTACAGTTGGGGGCCCGAGCTACAAACCCCACTCAAGGGGGAAAAAGATCTTGGGGTGGTATAAAACACTCCCTGAAGGCCCATCAACCCAAAAAACTGCGCACATATGGGCGCCCAGCAAAACTCAGAACGATTCCCACTCTTAAAAGGAAAAAATTCAGGCCCTTAACCGTGTAGTTAGGCCCCAAATTGGAGTATGCGGCACCCGTTTGGAACCCAACCTAGCCAAGCACGTGAAGAAAAATGAGAAAGTGCAAAGGGTTTTCAACAAGATATCCCAGAGCTAAAAGGATGTCCTACGAGGAAGGTTAAGGAAATCAAACCCGACAAACTGGAGGACAGGGAGAAAGGGGGGACTGATAACGACATTAAAAATCGAGAGGAATTGACAAGGTGGGGCAAGACA
Source organism: Cherax quadricarinatus (assembly GCF_026875155.1). NCBI lineage: Eukaryota > Metazoa > Arthropoda > Malacostraca > Decapoda > Parastacidae > Cherax > Cherax quadricarinatus. The sequence continues at coordinate 16,114 of NW_026481643.1, forward strand.
GGGTGTTCCGAGTTGGACACAGTAACAAGGGGGGGAAAAGTTGGAAGCTGAAGACACAGAGAATCACAGGGATGTTGGAAGTATTCTTCAGCCACAGAGGGCAGTAAGTAAAAGTTTGGGGAAACGATGTAGGGGGCAGGTCCATACTAGCTTTTAAACAGAGGTAGATAAAATCACGGCTCGGGGGAGTGACCCAGTGCGCAGTGAAGGGCGGGGGGAGGAGCTCGGACTCGACCCCCGCAACCTAACTAGGTGAGAACTAGGTGATACAAACACACACAACAACACACCTAGTAGAGGGCCAGTGGGAAAGAGGGATCAGGAGCTGAGTCCCCGACCCCCGCAACCCCCAAAAATTTAATGAGTCCAAACAATACTCACAAACTAACTTTAGAATTTTTAAAATTTATGTTGATGGGAAGTTAATTTTAAATCTTTAAATAATCCCGTAACCCGACCCACTACAGTGCGTCAGTTTTCAAACCCGCAACACTTCCTGATTAATTTTTTTGAAGCCGGACTTACTTTGTAGTGGAAAAAGGGGAGCCTTGTGAGGTAGTATATTTCAAAATTTTTTTTTTTTTTACTTTTGTCTTGGTACCTAATTGTCTCCTCTGAAAATAAAAAGAGAAATGGGTGCCTTGAGGAAATACCTTTTCACTATTCAGCCACCCATATTATTTTGTTGATTTTTTCTCGGGGTTCCATTTCTTAGTTCAAAAAATTTATTGTCCCCCTTTTCCGCTCCCTGTGATAACACTTGTCGAAGGCGACTGGCAAAGTATGTGCTTACTTTTATCTGCATTTTTGGCCCTTTCCCGTGCTCAAAGGCCCTTTTCGTAAATGTTTTGTAATTGCGAGGGCAGGAACAGCCTGCTCTAACCCCTCGCAAAATTTTTTTTGTCTTCTTAATTAAAATGATTTAAAGATTTGATTATGTTTCTTTGAGTTTAGTATTTATTTTGGAGTGAAGTTTTTTAGATCATGATGCTTTGGGAGATTTTAATAAAAAATAATAAAAAAAAAATAATCTTTGTTTCTACAACACATGATTAACATTTCGACCCTAGCTTCATCGGCTACTGGTTTATCAGGCATTTTGTTAAACTTTGCGACCCCCACTAGTAACAGCACCCAGGTTGTATTATGCTAGGTGAACAGGGGGGAGTAGATGTAAAGAAATGTGGGCCAAACATTTTCACCCGTTCCTGTGCAGACTCCTTTTCCATAGGATAGGGAGTGCAGTTACGAGGTAGGAGAGACGGGGTAAGTCGTCCCCAGCGTCTGGATTTGGGGGGTGTTGTAAATACAGTATTTTCCTTTTCAGTCCTCATAACCCCCCCCTGGTTTTTTAAGTAGGAAATGTGGAGGCTCTATCCTTCGTAGCAATCACGGCTCGTCTTTCCCCTAGCCTAATAAAGTTCATGGAAGGAAAAATTTTGCAAGCGTGGAAGTGAAAGTTTCTCTCATTATTAACTCTCTTTTCATGTCCTTTAAAGGGGATGCTTTACAAAGTCACGTGAACAAACACTGGGACATGAACATGTCCTAGTGTTCACGTGTCTTTCTAAACCACTTTGTCGGTATCAATTGCCAAAGGTTTATACACAACCTTCAGGGGGTGCCTTTGTGAACGGCTCTTAATACAAGGAATCGGAGCACTGCACCATTTCCTTGCATCGGACCTGCTTACCTCTCAGTTCCCAGCTGCTGAATGATGACTGTGAGTTTAGTGGTTTATAACGAATTTAATAATAAAAATAACTTCACTGATGGTCAGGAAGAAGTGTAACTACATCTGGGTTGATACCTGTGACTCTTAAACACAAGAGAGAGAAAACACTGTATTGCAGCCATACATGTGAAGACCAAAGATTCCAACTACAGGTAAATACAAACCTAGGAAGTAAATACATACATACATACATACATACATACATACATACATACATATATATATATATGTATATATAATATTTATATATATATATATATATATATATATATATATATATATATTATATATATATATATATATATATATATATATATATATATATATATATATATATATCATTTACCAAACTGCGGCAGGCCAGGGTTGGACCCCACGACACATTGTCCCGCCTCAAGAGACAACACTCAGCCATCGATCCTACAAAAACCCTACAAAGTTCGGTAAATGATTCAAGATCACTTGTTTTGTGATTTCATTGCTATATAGACTGCTTGTGGAGGCAGGTATTCAAACAGGAGGAGGCTGAAATTAATCCTTGAGCACACCACTGCCACGAGTGTCCTCGATCACGAACAACACCTACTGTGTTTCGTGCATGATCTTTGTCGGATCGATGCATGAGTGGATGAAGTGACATGTACATTGTGTTGTCTCTTAAGCGGGACAATGTGTCTCAAATTCGTTCTCCAACCTTAACAACTTTTCTTCAGAATTCCTAAGAGCACAGCATCATCTGCAAAAAAGCAAACTGTGTCAACTCTCATTTTGTATTTGATTCCCCATAATTTAATCCCTCCTCTCTCCGAACACCCTAGTATTTACTTCTTTTACAACCCCATCTATAAATATTTTAAACAACCATGGTGACATTACACATCCCTGTCTAAGACCTAGTTTACCGGGAAGTATTCTCCCTCTACTCTCCTACACACCCCAACCTGAGCCTCACTATCTTCATAAAAACTTTACAGCATTTAGTAGCTTACTACCTATTCCATACACTTGCAACATCTATCACATTATTCCCCTATGCACTCTATCATTTGCTTTTTCTAAATCCATAAATGCAATGAAAACTTTCCTCCCATTATCTAAATACTGTTCACATATATGCCTCAATGTAAACCTATTCCCCTATAGTTTTTACAATCATTTTTGTCCCTTCCCCCTTCCCCCCTTTCCAATGGCCAGTGGTCACATGTGGTCATACGGTCCTGAATTGCTTTGGGGATTAGTGTGGAGGGTTACAAAGCCATGACTTGCTTCTCCACTTCTGCAGTGTTTTAAAATCTGAGGTTAGAGTGTTGAAGGGGGACGTCCTACTTCTCCAGGAGGAAATTAGGAGATTGAAGGTTCACTTCGATGGGTTTGGGAGTGAGTGGGAGATGGCAGGAGTGGATGAGGAGAATGAGGCTACCAGCAGTAAGAGCAGTCTGGCACCTGCTACAGGTGGCAAGTAATTCCCATAATGAAAGGAGCATCAAAATAAGGAAGATTTAGAGAAAGGATTTGAATGTAGGAAATCGCTTCTCTGTTCTCCAGGATGAGTGTACTTCACTGGTCAGTGAAGTTAAAGGTAATACTTCCCCTGCTAATAGTAATAAGTGCATTCTTGTGGCTGGTGACTCACAGGTAAGATATATGGACCATGCTCTCTGTAATAGAGATAGGAAGGAGAGACAGACGGTATGCTACCCTGGAGCTGGTGTTAGTGACAGAGTCAGCAGGTTGGATAATATTATGTCAAGTACTGGGAACAAGCACATTATCTGTCTCATTGCTGGTGGAAATGATATTGGGAAGGGTAAGACAAGTACAGGTTAGCTATAGATTTAATTAGGTCTAAGGGAGGGGTCCAATTATATGTAGCATCTTGCCTAGAAGGGGAGTGGGCAATGAATGGATGTCTAGGGCAATTGGTTAAATTGCTGGCTAGACAGATACTTCATGGAACGTGCAATCCCATTCATTGAGAACTGGGACAACTTTTATGGCAAACATGATATGTATGCAAGGGATGAGGGACAGCTCTCTGGGGCAGGGGTGGTAACGTTTGCCAACTCGATCAACAGGGCCATTGGTGACATGTCTAGGATTTTAAACTGATAGAAGATGGAGGTATGGGTGTGTGTGGAAAACAGTCAGGTTG
>NW_026481654.1:0-25540 GCF_026875155.1 Cherax quadricarinatus
TGGTCCTCACCACAACTTGACCTTATTGTATAAGAGGCCTGATTTGTTTTTTCAAATCCTCCTACTAATGGGCATCATTACATCCCCATTAAAGACACAACCTATCAACACGACCGGTTCGACACATGCCCAGCTCTTCCAGGGCCCGGGAGGTCCCTACCCAGAGTTGCGCTCACAAGACCCCTGCCCAGTCCCCCTTTTTGGGGCGGGGATGGTAGCCAAGGGGCCCTGTTTTCCCCTACGGCCCCGTGAGGGGGGGGAATGGGGGTAGGCCGGGACAGTTGGTCCCAATGAGAAAAGGTACTTGTTATCCCCCCATGGCAGACATTAACCAAGATACTCCGAGAAAGGGGGAGAAAACCCACCCAACCTTGGAAAACCCCCGGGGCCCGGGGGGGAGTCCGGCAAATCAAGAAAACACGCCCACTTGATACTGGAGTGCCACAAAAAGGCCCTTGGCCCCCCTGTTTTTTCCTCTTATTCACCCCCAATGTTTTTCCCAACTTATCCAACAGGGAAACCAAACCTTCGACGACATATTATCTTCTCCCAAAATCTTCCCAAACCGAATCTTTTAGGGGCAAAATATCACTTGGTGACCAAAACTTAACTTCATAAAAATTTACTTATTTTTGGAACAACAGGTGTTGCACAACTGAACATTAAAAATCGACAACACCTTGTCATAGGGGGGCAAATTCCTGGCCTACACCCGACGCAACCTGAAATTTAGCACCCATATCTAACATTTAAAAAAAGTACCAAAAGGTTGGGATCCTCTCCAAATATTTTATAAAGGGGGCCACAATCACCCTTTTTTTTCCACACTGTACTATTCATCGTCATTCCCCCTCCCTATGCAATTTGTGCTTGGGGGATCAACGGGCAAACAATCAAAGCCAACCCAACACTAGGCAACCCCCCCATCCCCCATTTTCCCAAAATCGAACTTACTCTTTGTACAAAACATCCACACTTACACAGGCAACCACTTTTACAAAACCATAAATTCCAAATTAACCTGACAAAAACACTTTCTTGAAAGTTGTGACAGGCCCCACAGGCACAACCCCAGGCACAAAAATCTCTCATTCCCCATGCCGGGGCAAAACCCTATAAAAAAAAATCAATGAACATTAAGACCAAAAAATCTGGAACCCCTGCCTGAAAAACTCCAGAACTGCAGACACAAGTAAAAACCCCTTATCTCCCGGGCCCCCACCATCACTAACTCATGAACACAAAAAATAAAAAGTAACCTACCTTGATACTGTGATTCCCCCCAATTTACACTTACACACCCAAAATGACTGTAAAAAAAAAATTATGAATAAAGTTATTGCCTAATAAATTTTAAAAAAGACCTTGTATACAACATAGCTACAATTTTTTGGGACGGCCAAAAACCATGACCAGAAAAATCTTTGATTTGTTTGATAGATTCAAATTTGAGGGCAAGTGTTATAGAAGGGCTTCTGGGCACGGGAATCATGAACATAAGAAAGGTATTTTAGTATTTGGGGAATCCTACATTGTTTTTTAGGCCCAAAATTTTTTAAGTAAAATTGGCCGAAAATTTCAAGGAAGAGTATTAGTTTAAAAAATTTTTTCCGGCAATAGATGAAGGGAAAAAAAAAAAAGGGGAGGGGAAAAGGGAAAAAATTTTTTTTCCCCCCTTTTAACCCAATTTTCCCCTCAAATTTTTTTTTTTTATTTTTAAAAAAAACAAAAAAAATTTTTAAAGTTTTTTTAATAAAAATAAATTTTATACGCAAACTAAACTTTACTGAATTTTAAAAAAAATAAAATTTTTTTTTTTTTTTCCTAAAAAATTACGAAAAAAAATTTAAATTTAAAAATTTTAAATTTCTTTCATTTTTTTTGGGACAGCAATTGCAAATATTTAAAACCCCAGCGCCCCCCCTTTTTAAAAAAATTTAAAAAGGGCCCCCCTTTAAAAAAAAGAGGAGACAAAAATTTAAAGAAAAGGGGGAAAAAATATCAAGGTACATTCCCCTTAACTTTGCGGGATTTCAAATTAAAATTTTATCATGGTTCCAAAATTCAAAATTCAAATTTATTTCCCATAAAGGGGTTTCAATGTGGTTACGAATTTGGGTTTTCGGTGGTTTACATGTAGTAAAATAATTACGAGAACCACTAGAAACCACAGGATAGGCTTTTTGGGGGCGATTGATAAATCTTAAGTTTAAAATATTACAAAATTATGAGGCAATTTGGATTAGGCAAGGGTTTTAAATCATTTGGAGTTTGGGGCAAAGTGATTTTGTTTTGGCATTTTAACTATTTTCAGTTTTGGAGTATCACGGCCAACATGATATTTAAAATTCAATTTGAATTGGTGATATTTTTTTTTGGTAAATGGGTGGGAGTGTAATGTTAACCACCAGGTGGTATTCGTGAATTAGTTGAAGGGTGTATCAGGAGATAAGATTTTTCTGATGAGTTTTGGGGAAGGGGTGATTAAGGGGTCGCATTTTAGCTTTTTAGGAGGTGTTCCCAGATTTTGGGGCCCTTTGACATAAATTGAATTTTTGTAAAGGTTTGTCGGAACCGGGAATGTCAGGTGTTTGTGTTGGTTTTGGCCTTGGGTTTCACAAAACAAGAAACGTTTTAGGTCAAGGTTAATTTTGGAAATTTTAAGGGTCCTGAGATAAGATTGCACAGTGAAAGTGTGGATGTACTGAACAGTGATAAGTTTAGATCTAGAAGATGGGGGGGGGGGGTTCCAGGGATGGGATTTAGTGATTTTTCTTACTGGGCTTTTTTTTTGGGTTTTATGGTTTAGGGTGTTGCTGCAGTTGAACCCCCAACAATATAGATAGGGAGGTATATATCAAGATGGTATAGTGTGAGAAGGGCAAATTTTTCGGCCTAGTATGTTTTTGGGGAGGATCCCAACGGCCCCTTAGTCCTTTCTTTCACTCACCCGAACAAAAAAGGGGGAAAAAAGCTGCTGTTTCCAGAGGAGAGGCAAACGTTTGTGGTGCCCACGACACCCTTCCTTCGTTAAGCTTAACACAGAGACCTACTAGAGGTTTTGCTTTTTCCCGATACTCAACTCTAAAATGCAGAGAGGGAAGAAAGAAAGCTATGTTTCGTGACTGCCCCCTCTTTACTGCTGTTTTAAACCACAGATAAAGGAGGGAACCTTCCCAGATGCTTGCTCACATAATTTATATCCTAAAAACTCGGGTGATGAAAAATGATTCCCTGGAAACCTTGTTCACTCCCCACAACATCACACACACCACCCCCAAAACCCACACAACACAACACCTTTCTCCCTCCCAAACCTAAAGACCCAATGTTAGTTCATGTTTTTTGTAATATTGGTTGATCTTAAAAAAGTCTTCATCTCAATTACGTGCAAAAAAAAACCAAAAAATTGTTGAGGCCAGCAAGCATCAGACCAGTTTCAGAAGACCTGCAGTCAGTGGTCAGGCTTCAAAGATTTTTCTATACATTATAAAAGAGTAGAACAGACATGTCCAAGCCAGTCATAGCTGAACCAGTTCAAGAGCCGAAATGTACCTCATGAATAATGCTGCGGGAAAGCGAGGAGAAAGATTTCCTGTATGAAAATAACAAAATTTTATCTCTCCCCTGGTATATTTTGTATTTTAACTGTTTTTACAGTTAAGATATTTATCAGGTTTTTAACTTTTATAAATAATTATCAAAAAGACCCCAATGTAAACAAGTCACTGACTTTTTTGGGTTATCCTAGGTTCTCTACACATATACTGCTATGTATGATAGTCTATGTAACTGGGAATTTGTGTATACCTGAATAAACTTACTGACCGGTAGGAGTCGCAAAATACCCGTAAATCAAGATGATGGTGGCGCCTGACAGCCACCAGGATGATGGTGGCGCCTGACAGCCACCAGGATGATGGTGGCGCCTGACAGCCACCAGGATGATGGTGGCGCCTGACAGCCACCAGGATGATGGTGGCGCCTGACAGCCACCAGGATGATGGTGGCGCCTGACAGCCACCAGGATGATGGTGGCGCCTGACAGCCACCAGGATGATGGTGGCGCCTGACAGCCACCAGAATGATGGTGGCGCCTGACAGCCACCAGGATGATGGTGGGCGCCTGACAGCCACCAGGATGATGGTGGCGCCTGACAGCCACCCGGATGATGGTGGCGCCTGACAGCCACCAGGATGATGGTGGCGCCTGACAGCCACCAGGATGATGGTGGCGCCTGACAGCCACCAGGATGATGGTGGCGCCTGACAACCACCAAGATGATGGTGGCGCCTGACAAACCACCAGGATGATGGTGGCGCCTGACAACCACCAAGATGATGGTGGCGCCTGACAACCACCAAGATGATGGTGGCGCCTGACAAACCACCAGGATGATGGTGGCGCCTGACAACCACCAAAACCTTCACGGTTTACACTGATTTTTTTTTTCCCTATTTTACGTTAAGTCTGACTCTCCGATCATGTCAACATGTGCATCAACTGCGAGTCTTCAGTGTGTAGACATCTTGCAGATCAGTTACTTATCAATGTAATACTGGGACAAAAAAAAAACTATGGAGGGATTGATTACCTCGCCTTCAATCTCTTTAGTCGTCTGTTTGTGTCTATATTAATATGATAGTTTAAGAGCAAACGTCTCGGTATAAAAAATATTTATTTATTTTTTGTAATTAAGCACACTGTACATTTTTCCTACAGTGTTACGATAACTTGTATGGAAAAACCACTGAGTATGCAATGCATTTCCTGCAATATGATAATTAAATCCCCAGTTTAGTATGTCAACAAACATCTATTACAAAGTTGTTTATATCTTAGTTGCAACATTAAAGCTGAACAATAAAATGGTATAAAAATACCGACAGGTTGTTAGGTAAGACATGTGCAATAGTTAGTATCTTTATTTCGAAACGTTTAGGCCTACACAGTAGGCTTCTTCAGTCGAGTACAGAAAAGTTGATAGAAGCAGAAGATACTTTGAAAGCGATGTAATCAGTCCATCATCCTTGAAGTTTTGAGGTGGTCAGTCCCTCAGTCTGGAGAAGAGTATTGTTCTGTACTCGACTGAAGAAGCCTACTGTGTAGGCGAAACGTTTCGAAATAAAGATACCTAACTGTTGCATACGTGTCTTACCTAACAACCTGTCGGTATTTTATACCATTTTATTGTTCACTGTCAGACACTGCAACACAAGGGTATCTTGGTACTGACATGAAATCAACTTGGACTACTTCTAGTGAGAATGGCTGGATTTGAGAGGGACCTGACCTCCCAACGACTTCATTCTTACCTCTACTAGTGGTCTACATCTCACCTCCTGGCGGTATATAGGCTCCATCCTGTCACTTCAACTCCATATTGTTTCAGACTATGGAACAATACTCTTCTCCAGACTGAGGGACTGACCACCTCAAAACTTCAAGGGTGATGAACCGATTACATCGTTTTCAAGTATCTTCTGCTTCTATCAACTTTTTCTGTACTCGACTGAAGAAGCCTACTGTGTAGGCGAAACGTTTCGAAATAAAAGATACCTAACTGTTGCATATGTGTCTTACCTAACAACATTAAAGTTGCCACTGAATCCTGTCTCGTATATTTAATATTTAAACCACATCGGCTGTATATTAATACCTAAATATAGAAAGCAAATGACTGTTGTTTCATACATAAGCAGAAATGCTGACTACATCGAAGACGAAGACAGTTGGCAACAAAGGTATGCTGCTCACCATAGCATAAGCGGCAAGTTCAGTCTTATGTCTAATGTAACGTGTTATGAACATAGTCAGTTGGTCCCTGGGTTATAATGCTTTTCGTAAAACTTAACGTGTCTAGGGGTCTTCATTCATGGAGGAAAAGGAATTTCCTTGGTTTCTATTTAATTTATTAATAATCAAAATCACTTAAATCCACTTTCTCATATTTTGCACAGAGTAGAACATTTATTAAAACATCACAGTACAAAGGTTTAGGTATTTACAAATGACTGAGTGAGTCAGGAAATATCAGTATATGTACAGGCACAGGCGTTGCTTTAAAAATTTTACTTGAACACCACTTTGGGATAAACTCTTACATAGGGTTCACTCTGCAATAAGCCCTCTACACCAGAGGCTTGATCACTTGGCTTCACTTTCTCTAAGAGCTTCCCCCCCGCCTTCTCCAACCGAGTGTGTCTTAGAATGAGTTTCCGAAAATTCCCTGGTATTTTCTAGGGAGGCAAATGTTGGTCTTGAGGTGGACACTTCCCGAGAACCCTTCCGGGTCCAGAGGAAGGTATAAACTGAACTCAGTGAGGCTTTACCAGTCCACTTTGTCTCGGTCGAGCAGGGTTGAGCAGCTCAAAATACCTACTGGTGTTTGGGCCAGGTCGCACCAGCAGTTGACACTATTTTAAACAACCTACCTAATATACAAAGCTAAGTAATACGACCAGATAATATTATAAAGTCGAGTAAATCCATTTTAGCTACTAATGGAATTACTCCTGAATATAATATAAGGAAATAGCAAAAATAACAGTAAAAGTATACCATTGTAAAAATAACAAGTAGAAACATCTACTTAAACTGAACAAAAGGGTGTAACAAACTTTACTTATGAAAGAAGATTTTAACAAAGAAGTCGACTGGTAGAATTGAGATTTTCGTAGAAGGTCAGATACGTGGATGATGAAAAACATTATACCAACATAAGAACGAAAAAACACTGCAGAAGGCCTACTGACCCCATGCAAAGCAGGTCCTGCCACCCCCGGCTTAGAACAATGACCACCTAGTCAGGTCACTTCCACTTAAGGAAGGAGCCCCGGCACCAGACCTGGTAACCCAAGCTAGTCAGGTCCAACTCACACCCCCTACAGCCACTCATGTATTTATCCAACCTATTTTTAAAACAACACAAGATCTTAGCGTCTATGAAGGTACCGAGGTTTGTTCCCACTCATCCACAACTCTATTACCAAACCAGTGCTTTCCTATATATTTTCTGAATCTCAACTTTTTCAACTTGAAACCACTGCTACGAGTCCTGTCTAGCTGGATTTTTTCAGCACGCTATTAACACCCCTTTATTTATTCCTGTTTTCCATTTATACACCTCGATCATATCCCCCCTAATTCTACGCCTTTCGAGAGAGGCAGATTCAGGGCCCTTAGTCTATCCTCATAGGGAAGTTTCCTGATATATGGGATAAACTTTGCCATCCTTCTCTGTTACGTTTTCCAGTGCATTTATATCAATTCTGTAATATGATGACGCAGAACTGTGCGGGCATAATCTAAATGAGGCCTAACCAAGGATATATAGAGTTGAAGAACAACCCGAGGACTTCTATTATTTATACTTCTTGATATGAAGCCAAGGATTCTGTTAGCTTTATTGTGAACACTTATACACTGTTGTCTTAGTTTCAGATTACTGCTAACCAAACTCCTAAATCCTTTTCGTAATCAGTAGTATTAAGATCTACACTTTTCAGTTTATAAGTGTCATGGTTAAATTATCCTTCCAACATTTAGCACTTTGCATTTGTGTATATTAAACTGCATCTGCCACTTCTCCGACCATTGCATCAGTCTATTCAAATCATCCTGGAGTGCTCAAATGTCCTCAATAGAATGAATTGGACGGCCTATTTTGGTGTCAACAGCAAATTTCCTTATGTCGCTATTTATTCTCTCATCTATATCGTTTATGTAAATTGTGAACAACAATGGGCCCAACACAGACCCCTGTGGACACCGCTTGTGACGTGGCCCCCATTTCTGATTTTTCCCCATTTATGCAAACTCTCTGCTGCCTATTTGTCAGCCCTGCCTCTACCCAGGAAAAAATTTCTCCTCCTATTCCGTGTGCCTTAATCTTCCTCAAAGCCTCTGATGGGAACTCTATCGAAAGCCTTACTGAAGTCCATATACCAATATCAATATTCATTACCATGATCTACCTCCTCAAACACCTTAGCAAAAAAAGTTAGTAAATTCGTAAGACAGGAACGCCCCTTAGTAAAACCGTGTAGAAAATCCATTTATCAATTTATGCCTATCAAGAAGGCTACGAATTGCCTCGGCAATTATTGATTCCATAAATTTTCCAACTATGGAGGTAAGGCTTATTGGTCTATAGTTCGAAAACTAAGGACCTGTCACCTGCCTTGTAATAGGTATTGCATTTGCCATTTTCCACTTATCAGGCACTATGCCCCGTTTGTAGTGATATGTTAAAAAATTAGCCAAAGGTATGCTAAGTTTCTCTTTACATTCCTTTAACACCCTTGCAAACAGTTCATCAGGCCTGGGGGTTTTTTTAGGTTTTAATTTCTCTATTTGTCTGAGGACCATGTCACTATTACCGCAATCGTACATAGTTTAATTATCATCCTGTTCTACATAATTTATTATTTCTGGAATTTCGATAGTATCTTCCTGAGTAAAAACAGGAAAACAACTGAAAATTTTCACACTATTCCATCACTGCAGTGATCTGACCTGAGTTACTCTTTAAATGGGTCCAAACTGTCCCTAATCTTACTTCTGTATACCTGAAAGAACCCTTTTGGGTTAGTCTTCGAATCCCTTGCGACCTTAGCCTCATAATCCCTTTTTGCTTTTCTTATTTCTTTTTTATTCTCTCTTTAATTAAGAAATATTGGGAATATATTGGATTTATTTCCTCCCCATCCCCTCTTTTGATACGCCTATATATGCCTGTTTTTTGACCTATGAGATTGTTTTAATCTATTGTTCATCCATTTGGGATCATTTTTGTTAGATCTAATTACCCTACTCGGAACAAAAGTTGTCTGGGCAGCTAGAACTATGCTCTGAAAAACGTTTATATTGGCAACCAGATCATCTACCCGACCCATAGTCAATCATCCCAATTTAACCCACCCCGGTAGTTTTTCAGTCCCAGGAAATCAACCAATCGAAAGTCCCGGGACTGAGACTTGATTGCAGTTACTGGGTAATTCCATTTAAAATATTGAAACTAAGTGAATTGTGATCACTTTTCCTAAGCTCATCATTAACCTCAAAATTATTAATTAGTGAATCTTTGTTGGCAAGAACCAAGTCAAGCAGATTGTTTCCTCTAGTTGGTTTTTCTCACAAACTGTTTTAAAAGCAAACTTGAACTGAATCAAGAAAGTCACTAGACCAAGATTTCCTGTCAAACTGTTCCAATCAATTAGTCTAAAGTTTTAAAAACTCCCAATTAACACAACATTTTCATATCTAGATACCTTAGAATTTCGTCTCATAGCAGTTTACTGCACTCTCTATCGAGGTTTGGGGCCTATAAATCACACCTAAAATTAATTTTTCATACCCTCGAGAAAACGTAGCCAAACAGATTCTGTGACCGATGCTTCCAATCTTATATCATGTCTAACAGAACAATTTAAATTTTCTCTGACATACATCGCCACTCCACCACCCCTTTCCCGTTGACCCTACCAGTGTGGAATAGTTTATAACCCTGTATGTTGCTTTCAGAAAGGCAATTTCTCTATCTTTCAGGTTGAACCAGGGCTCTGTTATACCAATAATATCTATATTACCTACACTTGCAAGTAATCTTGGCTCATCTATCTTATTTCTTAGACTCCTACTATTTGTATAGTAAACCTTAAGGAGCTAGCACTCGTTGCCCTCTACTATCTCTCTTCGTTTATCAGTTGTTTTGGGTCTTTTATTAAAACTTTATTTTGAATTTTGGGTCTTTTAAACATACCCCTGAGGTATCCTGGTAAATCTACTGTTTTCAACCCCAATACTGCACCCTGATTTTTTCCCACAAACCTCTATAATCTACAGTTTAAATTCCTAGACAAGTCATCAATTACCACCTCCGACCCCAGAGAGATGAACCGAACTTCAAAAGAAAACTATGCATGAACGAGAGATGTCTTGAATACACTGCAATGGAAACTCGACCTGGAAGAGAAAATGAGCGAGATGGAGCATTTAACTGGAAAGCTTGTGTGGTAAATAAGAAATTCATACTAAGTAGAAGAAACGGTAAAAACAGAGAAAGCCCATGGTTGACTAAAGGTGTAGAGAGGCAAAACCCTTAAAGTGTAGAAGCCTGAGACAAAATATAGGAGGTAAGGAATAATAGAAAACAAAGAAAACAAATTGCAAGAAATGAATATGCAAGAGCGAGAAGAGAAGCTGAGCGACATTGTGAGAATGAACGTAGCATCGAGAGTCAAATATAAACCCAAAAGCTTCATACAGCTTCTTCAGACGAAGTAAAATATAAAGGACCAAGTAATTTTACTGAAGGGGGAAGGAGAGCTCACAAGAAATGACCATGAAATCTGAGAGAAGCTAAACATCTGCTTCAAGGAGATATTCTACCCGGGAACTGGGCAAAAACCAGACTCAAAGTGAAATTTTCGCCATGAGTACTGGCTGAACACAATACACACATCAAAGTCAAAATCCTGAGTGAGTTAGATACCTAAAAGCCCCAAGGATCGATACCATGCCTAACCCTTCTGGGGTTTATGGTAGGTGCCTGAGCCCGAGCCTTTAGCTCATAAGACTGTCATTCCCTTACCCCCCTTGGGGGGGGGGATGGCAGACCAGAGAGGCCTAGCTTGTGGCTAGGCCTGGGGACGTTGGTCCCAAAGATGAGGAGGTATTTTGTGCCTCCTCCCATGGGAGACTTAGGTCTCAGACACTCCCTAAACAGGGGGCCAAGGCCGGGGCCCCCACTTGGAAAAAGGCCCGGGCCGGAGAATACCGGCTAATCTTTAAAAATAATAATAATAAAAAGCCCCAGACAACTCTCTCTCCATTGACATGTATACTATATAAAGTAATAAACAGGATAATATGAAGAAGTGGTGGATCACATGACAGGAGTAATTTCATAAAAAACCAATATGGCATTAAATATGATGAATCCTGTCTCGCAATCCTGCTTGAGTATTATGGGAAGCTAACAAAATTGAGGCATGACAGAAGAATGGGAAGACTGAATATTCTTGACTGTAAGGGCTGACACAGTACAGCACATGAGACGGGCAGAACAGGCAAGAATAACAGGGAAGGCCTTATAATGGATCAAATATCAACAATAAGTAAACGAAGAATGATTTTCTGGGAAGAGGCATCGGCATGGGTAAATGGAGAAACTTTGCTATCATATGGATTGATACTGAGTCAGTAAATATATCTCTCAGTAGTATACCAGTTCCTAGTAACCAGTTACCAGTAACCAGTGTACCAGTAATGACTCACTACCAAAACCGTCTCTGCGTGAATCACTGACTGTATTCATATTGCTGCTGACCATAGTAGATTTCAAACACCCCCTCACACATAGGCACTGGTGGGTCAGTCAGGCTAGGGAGCAGAGAGAGGCAGGACGGCTGTTGGCGCTTTCCCACACTTTCCGTTATATTATACGTACTACCAGCCTACGTGAGTATTCTTACCCTATCCACGTATCGAAAAACCCACATGACAAATGGGGCACCGGTGTGGGCGGGGATTTAAGGTATTTCAGACGTTAGAAGACTTGTGGGGAGCCGGCAGGTCAAAGGTGAACCGTCCGCCACCTTCAGCTACTCGCTACCCTCGCTCTTCTCCACCCTGTGTACTCCAGCCTGCAAGCCTGTTGCAGGCCGTTTTTCAAGCTTCCTGGGTTTTTCGTGTGCTAATTGCTTTAAACCCTCCGGGGTTGACCCGGATTTTGCAATTTACCAGTCAGTAAGCCAGACTGTGGAAGTAAAACGCTAGTCAGCCTACCTCAGCCTACCATCCAGCCTGTCTCCTGTCATCCACCTGCTCCTTCATGCTGTGGTCATCGTTACACGTCTTCGTCAGCCATTCTCGTGGGTTAAGCCAGTCAGTCAACCCAGCTTCAAACCCCAGCTGAGAGAGAGAAGTAAGCCACGCAAGTTCCTCTAAAGTATTGTTTCATATATCGCTTGTGCTTGGATGCTGGTAAGGAGTGGTTTTTCATCATCCCTGTGGCATTGTGATTTAGTTAAGCCACTTGTGCGTGGTGAAAAGGGTGTGTGGCAGTGAGAGTGCACAGGGCCAGCTTGTTCCGCTGCCCTCCACCACCACCCGCCACTATTCATCTCATCTACCTGGGGCTGTTTGCACCCTTGTACAGGGTCCTAGTACTGTTGGCTCACATAATTGGTCAAAGATTGTAGCTGAGTGCCAACGATAAAGCCAGTTATGTGAGTTCACCGAGAAAGCCATTTCTTCCGACACAGTGTGAGTGCAGGCGTCATCACCCGCAGACAAGCTTCACCTCATCACTCGTCACCACACCCGTCTACTACCAGACTCCAGTGATAATTTTCTGTTTAGAGACATTTTTTTTTGCATTTAAAGACATTTGCGTG
This sequence comes from Cherax quadricarinatus, assembly GCF_026875155.1. Lineage (NCBI taxonomy): Eukaryota > Metazoa > Arthropoda > Malacostraca > Decapoda > Parastacidae > Cherax > Cherax quadricarinatus. The sequence goes on from NW_026481654.1 coordinate 12,403, forward strand.
TGTGAGACATTTATAGTGAATTTTCTTGTGTTTTCAGTGTAGACATCAGTGTTTCTTTGACTCATTATTTTTGCAATATTTTTCAGTGTTATCGCTCATCTCATATTTTTTTATCTGTTTTTTTTTTTATGCTACTCTCTGTCTGTAGTATTATTGGTAGTGTACCAGTCACTCTGTGTGAAGTAATTTATTCTTTTTTTTTTATCTTGTATTCTTTCAGCATTGTATTCTCCAGTATTGTCATTGTAGTTCATGCAGTGATACCACCCCCAGTATACCAAATTATCCATTTATTTCTGTATACCTTTTTTTCGTACACCAGCAGTTGTCTCATTCTCTGATCTTTCGCAGATTGTGAAACCATTTTTTTTGCCAGCAATTTTTGTCGTATCAGTCACAGCAAGATTTTGTTGTAAAATATACTAAAAAAAAAAATGAATAAGTGAATATGTTGTATGTGCCTCGCCACTTGTAAGTGTTGTGTGCCCCGCCACTTGTAAGTGTTTACACTTCCAGTTTTGTTCTTTTTTTATTTCATTCATATTTTTCGTCTTTCTTTGAACAAATTCACTCTTAGTGTAATTTCAATTTCTTTTTAACGTAAAGTGTTTTCTTTATCTGGTAAATTGTTTTGTTTAATTTACAATTAAGAGTTAAAGTGTTCAATCAGTTTTTCTTCATATTTTTATTTTATTTTTTAAACCCAACATTTTCCCAATTAACTTTTATTACTGCATTGATTATTTCTACACCTTACAGTATTTTGTTGCACTTGTTCTGCAGTGAATTATTTTCTTTTATTGACATTATTATCTCATTCATTATTTTTTTGAGTCTTTTTTTTTCCATTTTATTATTTTTCCTCATGTTGTCTTTGCATTATATTTTAATTTTGTTTATGCAATCTTAGAAAATATTTAAATTTCCCAGTATCTCTCTTTGAAATACAATTTCGTGTTTTATATTTTACTTTTTACATTGATTTACATTTTTATTATTTAAATTTTCTTATTAGCAAGAGTACAGACAGCTCATTTTGCATTTAATTCAGTCTCCAGTAATATTTTTACTTGTAAATTTCAATGTAATTTTTTTATCTTGTCCAGCAGTCCTTTACATTGAGTTGTCCTTCCTCTTGGCAGTGTATTTAGACATTTTTTTTATTACTTCTCCAGAATTAGTTGCATCTCTTTTATTTTAATTTTAGCATTTTGTATCATTTTTTATTGTTCATTATTTTTGTCTTTTTTGTTTCTTGTGCAACTTCTTTGCCATTATGTCTCACATACCGTCAAGTGATACTTTAGTGAATGTCGACACTCAGACCTCTCAGGCTACTGCTGCTGCTGTCATCAGTCCTCACAGTTCCCTTATGGACTGACAGACCGACCCAGACACTGAGACCTACAGTTTTACTCGTGATTCCCTTGATGCGTTACCTTTATTCAATGGCCATGTACATAGTCTTAAAGCATGGTTTACTGCCATTCGTTCTCGTGTTAATGCTCTAGTTGAAGGCCCTCCTTCTGAGGAAAGCTTATCAGACTTGCGAAAGAAGCTTTTCCCATCGATCCCCTGCTGCGTTCACATTGTTATCTCCTTGATATGCGAGACTTCAGGAATCTTACTAAGTGGTCACAATATGGGGAAAACTGATTCGTTCTTTCCTCGTACCAGTAAAAACAGCTGTTTCCATATGTCGTTCTTAGGGAACTAGTGAATTCCCTACACCCATGACTAATGAATCGTTGAGTGCCTTTTGCTGTTAGATTAGACAAACTTTTATCATCATTTATCAATGCTGTCCGGTCCTCAGCTTTTGCCCCAGACAGGATAAACCATCCACAGCATCGTTTGCTAAAATGGGCGCTTTTGGAGCAATCAAAGAACTAATGCCGCTTGCTTCTGTGTGTGCTTATGAGGCTAATCCCCCAACTGTGACGATGGAACCACTTACAGCCCTAAATCATGTACGTTCCTTGTGCCCCCAGGGTACTTTCCCATGTATCAAAAGTAATTTATCACCTATGCCTCAGTCTGCACCACCTCTTGTTTGTGCCACAGCGACAAATCGGGTCTCAACCATCTCAGCGATCACCGAGGACCAGTGTACAGAGTCTTTAAATAAACCCGTAGTATTCATAGTACATTCAGTAACCATAGTCACGGACTTGTTATAACTGTGGTTTCCGTGGCCATTTTGGCAATTAATTGTCCTGATAGTTACCCTAGGAGGCGTCGTACTGATGAGAGTACCAGTCAGATCTTCCCTACTGTACTTATCAGAATACATGGACATACACAATCTGAGTGCAATGCTCTTTACACCTTCAGTACTCTAGGTCCTTTCCGTGCCCCGTTCCAACCGCAAAACCCCTAGAGGAAACAGACATCGTGGTTCTCAAAAAAACCCCAGAACCAGGCTCATTCTTCCAATTCGGGGAATTCGAGCGCCCCATCAAACCGTCCCATGGTGACAGTGGGTGATAATGAGAACACCATCCCCTTTTCAAAAATTCCTTTGAACCCTTTAAGCAGTCTCGAGAATGAGAATCCTGCTGATGATGTTGCTTCACACGTCTCGGACGTAGATGATTTTGGGGATAAGTGGAACAAATTTTTTGCTGATGACAATCCACCTTTTGTTTGCACTAACTTCCAATGCAACCATGGGCCCTATAGTGCAAGCATCTGTTCATAATGCGCCCGTTTGTTTCATGGACTCTGGTGCGCAATAAATTTTAAAATTGGGTTTATTGTTTAGGGATAAGCAGTTACGACATGTCCTTCTCGTAGAACCGACTCGTGTGTCCTCCCTTAGTGGAGTAGCTGGTTCTCACCTGGTGCCCCGCAGTCGGACTTCCCTAACTTTTTCTATCCAAGGTAGAGACTTCACTGCTTCCTTCCTTGTTGTCGAACCAGATTACTTTCCTGGTGACCTTCTCTGGGTTTTGTTTATGCAAGACTTACGCATTGTGCTCGACCCTTATCGATGGATGCCCAAATTGATGACTTGATCGTACCATTTTGGGGTTACCAGTTTGGATCTGAGATCTGCCATACTGCCGCAGAGTACAACATTCGAATTAAGTCCTTACAGGCCAGTGCATTTTCCAGTAGCGAACCAAGCGGTCAGGCACTGATGATCCTGTCATTCCCTGTCTGTGTTCCTGCAACTTGATAGTGTCCATTACCTCAAGTGTCCGAGGACGCTCTGATACCTTGATGCTGAGCCTAACCCTGCAAGGGTCTGCTAGTTCAAGTAGTAGTTTCTCCACAGGGACGCCTTGTCGGAAAAAAATTTAAACTTGCAACTAGTAATGCCATCTCTTGTTGATGTCACATGCCGTCTGCAGAAAGACGTTTCTGTCGCAGCTATGCCTCACTAGAGTGTCTGTTGTTGTTCCCTAGTGTTCCAGATGGTGATAACGTCCTAGTTGACAGTGATTCCTGCAAAGTAAAAGGTCTATTTGTTGAACCATCCTTACATGTTGTAAGAGATAGTAAGATCCATTTCTCCTAGCCAACACTTCTGGTCACAGTGTTCGTCTCAGAGAAAATTTACCAATCTTGTTGACCTTGTTCACTATCCTTACCCTGTTCAGGTAGGGGACGAATTGTCACCTGACCAGTGGGTCGGTGCTATTTCTACCGGGAAGACCTCATCCACTTCACCAGATCAATCTGTTCCACCAGTTGAGGAGAAAGACTTAGCTCCCACTGACTTCCCAGATGAAGTCAAGCATTTGGACTCTGTTGAACAAACGTCGTAAAGCCATTGCCTTACCAGGTGAGAAGATGGGTATAACGAACTTATTGTCCCATCGTATTCCACTTGAACCTGGTACTAGACCTATCTAATACCTACGTACAGAATCCCTCATTCACAAGTTGCTGTCGCAGAAGAATTGATCAATCAAATGCTTGATGATGGAGTTATTGCACCTAGCAGTTCACCTTGGAATGCGCCCTTGATCCTAGTACCTAAAAGGATGGTACTTGGCGCCCAGTGATTGACTTTAGGAAGTTAAATGCGAAAACTATTCCAGATCGCTTTCCACTCCCTGTACTGAGTGATCTTTTACGTAACATCGGAGATAACAAAGTTTTTTTCAACCCTGGATTTGTTACAAGGGTTTTGGCAAGTCCGTCTTCACGAGGACAGCCCAAGGGGCTAACTGCATTCTCCACTCCTACAGGTCATTACACTTCCTCTGTATGGCGTTTGGATTACGATCCTCCCCATTTTTTCCATAGGTGACACTCCACATTATCATCGTACGGTGTAGATAAACGTTTGCCTTATGAGTTGCTATATTCTAATCCGAAACCAAATTACAACCTGGGTGATTTCATAGCAAATTTGTACCCGCTTAGTTTTAAATGTTTTTAGAATAATCCGTGAAACACTCATAAATCAACAGCAGAATTTACAAGAGTCGCAACACTCGAGCAAAGCCATCCAAAATCAAAGTAGGTTCGAGAGTTATGCTGACTAACTTTAACAAAAACGTCTGCAATGCCTAAGCTTGATCAAAAATTTGTTGGGCCTTATCGAGTAGTTAACATATCACTGGTAATAAGTATAAGGATAAGAAATTATACTGGTCATATAAAGAATCGCATTTAGATCATATGAAGTTAGTATGTGATGATAATGATGTTCCAACCCAGACTAATGGCGACAGAAATCTGACAATCCTCCTGATCCTGTACTCTCTACCTCTGATACTCAGTCAGATGATCAACCTGAATGTCGTTATTCCTACGTACACGACAGGTATTGAGAAATCCTCAAGTATCATTTTAACTACCAATTCAGATTTGCCTCAAATACAGCATGAGTTAGCCAGTGCTACAGAGTTTTTATCCCCCCAGGGGATGACACCCAAACTGGGATATGTCAATCTCACCCTAGCAGAGTTGGGGTTTAAATGTAATAACCTGTATAGATGAATAATTTTCAGTATCAACTTATCAGTATTCAAGAATTTTTTTGTGTGTGTTCAGTTTTCTCCAAATTCTGAGAGTTAACAGTCTAGATTTGATTGCACCGAATCTGGGCCTTTCTGTTAAACCATTCTTTCTTTGTATATATTCCTTCCTCAGAATCCCTAGATCACATGAATACAGATCGATCGATCAAATTTTTTTATAACTTCTATTGTGTAATCTCAATGTTGAGTTTCATTCGATGATTGTGCTATATTATAACCTTGTAGTTTCAGTTAGTAAGCTTCCATTTCCCAATGTTCTACTTTGTATATTAATGTTCAATTGTTGTGTACTTTGACATTGTATAGAATCAGCCCAAGCTGTAACCTGCCATCTTTTAGTTTGTATTAGTTGTATGTCGGGACGACATACGTTAGCATTGCCGAGCTCTCAGTAGTAGTACCAGTTCCTAGTAACCATTACCAGTAACCAGTTTTACCAGTAGATGACTCACTACCAACCGTCTCTGCATGAATCACTGACTGTATTCATATTGCTGCTGACCATAGCAGGATTTCAAACACCCCCTCACACAGGCACTGGTGGGTCAGTCAGCTAGGGACAGAGAGAGGCAGGACGGCTGTTGGCGCTTTCCCACACTTCCGTTATATTATACGTACTACCAGCCTACGTGAGTATTCCTTACCCTATCCACGTATATAAGCATGATAGAAGAGATAGTTTGATGGTTCCTCTTCTCAGAATGAAACTAATGAGAATAAAAAGACCCCAGGAAAGAATAAGGAAAGACTACAACGGCCTGGACAAGCTGCAGGGTTGATCTGACAAATAATTTTTTGGAATTCAGTTCCAGTGAATGTAAGATCATAAAACCTGGAAAGGTAAAGACCAAAAAAAAGAGCAGACTCGAGGAACAATGCTTTAAAGTTCACTCAGGGAGTAGGATCTCGGGGGTGAACACAGTACCGAGCATATTGCCTAAGGTAAAACATTAGCCGAATGCACTTTGGCAAATCTAAGATAATTTACTAATATCAACAAAGAATCGCTCATGACACTACTATATATGACAGATGTCAGGGCCATCTTGTAGTATGCAGCATCAGCATGGAACCCACAACTGATGAAGCATGCATTCCAAAGGTTTTTAAATATAACTTTACGCAATATAAACGCAAATTACTGCTTGTTGTTGGCTCTGATAGTGATACCTTGCCTCAAAATATGAGACATCGAATAAAATACATGGGGAAAAAATCGTGTGCACCAAAAACCCCTGAGTGACAGACTACACCAGACAGAATGTAAAACCTGCGTGACCAGACTGAGGATATAAATTAGAATTGAGAGAGGACTCTCAAACTAGGGCAAAGGAAAGGGGAACTCCCTGATACAATCATAGTCCCAGTCACCATTCAGGAGACTCCCACGAAGGGTATATATTCAGGTTGTTGGACGCGGCGGAACAACCCTACTGCGCACTCCCATAACATTTTATCAAATGTAAAATGTACCGTCATGGAGGCAAATGATATAAAATACCGACACGATAGAAAAAAATATATGCAGTATAATACAATTTTTTATTGACAACGCTGCGCCCACACAGTGGGTTTTTCAAGTTTTCGATAATGAATTAGAAACATGTGAAACATCTGGGGACTCATACTTGTAAACGTTTCGCCATCCAGTACCTTTTCAATACAATACGTGGACCTATTTGACATACAGCAATAGTGGAAGACGAGCAATATTGCACTTTTTACTGTATATTTTTTCTATTATTATTATTATTATTAAAGCCATTTTGGGTGGCGAAACGTCTACAAGATACTCAGATATTGCACATGTGTCTAATTTATCACCTTGTCTGTAATGAATACTACTGATATACAATTTATCAAGTTACGTTTGTGACTTGATAAAGCCCAGTGGTGGGGGAAACGTTGGGTAATAAAGGCTCGCATTATACTGCATCTGTAAGTATATTTATACAAAGAAAATAAACTTGCAAAAGTTCAGATAGGTGAGTATATGTTCAGAACATTATTCTCAGGGCTCTACGGCGATTACTCTTTAAATGTCCAAAATGTGGTGGGGCGCGAGGTGAATGATGCCCAACATACTGATCACAGATTTCCACACACAAAACAATCAAGGAAACTGGCAGGACCCTGCAGAACCAAGGACTACCCTCCTTCACAAGTCCAACCCTCGAACTCCCACACCAACTCACCCTGCACTACTGCTTATACCGGGTCACTACGTGGAGAAGACCCGGGCTAGGACCCGTCCTGGCGAACCTACCTGTACCTACTGCGTCCTCATATAACCGCCTACCAGCCACCTACATTCCTCGCAGGTTCTTCAAACCATCCTCCCAACAAAGATTTTTCAACTAAACGATGAAAATTTCTCTTAAAAAGTTGTAGCAAATCTTATCACTCGACAACTTCAAGCCACAATGACAGATCTTTCCCCCAAGCTCACAGGTGATACATTTCCCACACAAAACATAAGCAACTTCAACTATTATTAATAATGGTAGTTACACCTGGAGATACCTGGAGAGGGTTTCAGGGGTCAACGCCCCCGCGGGCCCGGTCTGTGACCAGGCCTCATACCGACAAATTTTAGATAAATGGACACAGATGCAACTAACGTGATTTTTTATCGTGACAACGTTTCGCTTGACAAAATTCCTGGAGAGCGAAACGTTGCCCCAACAAAATGTCACATTAGTTGCTCATGTGTTCACTTACCTAAAAATTTTTAAATATTTACCACCATAATATTTTCCCTGGAATGTACACACAGCTCGTGGTCTTGGTGGAAAATCAACCACCACGGGACACTCCGTGGTGAGGTTGATGTGTCCCAAGTCCTGTTACTACACAAGGCACAATAGGCAAAAATGATTCAATCACTAGCGTCACGCCAGTGACACATACAGGTATTATACCCAAACGACCAAACGTAGCACGGCGTCTCTAACCCTTTTGATCTAGAACGCATTTATTATCTTATTTAAAAAACAACAACTACTCACTACAGCCAATATAACACCCAAGCGTAATCAATTTGTTTTAAATTTTAATAAGCATTGACGAGACGGACTTCAGGTGGGAGGAGCTATCTTTCTTCTCACGAGAAATAATCTCTCATGCAATCCCTGAAACATAACTTAGTTATGCAATTGGTAAACTTGAGGCATAGCATGTTTACTTTTTCCCTAGAGGTGCACACATCTCTTATGGTAATATTTAGCCGGGAGGACCAATAAGCACAGCTCAACTACTTGATAAGCTTCCTAAAACATTGGATAATACAACATTAATTACACCGCTGCCCAATTCCACATATAGTACGTAAAAGCTATCATTTTCCAACAGTCTCGTTGATAACTGGAGAATGATATGCTCATCATACGAACGTGGAACTATTAAAAAAGAGTTGAGAAGTGTGGAAGCACACGAGGAATAAAACTAGAATAATGGACATAGCAATGAGAGACACTAAGATAGCCACAGCTACTGGTACACAACTGATAAATGAACGCTGCGCTCACTGAAATGTTCCAGAAACAATACAACAATTTCTTTTCCACTGTTTTCGACACAACAGTGTAAGAACCATCTTCAACAGCACTTACCACCACCATCATCTCCTTTACCATTGAAACATTTTAGGATATATCTAGGCGTTAACAATTCCACCGCACTACTAATCAAGGTGGACAAATCTATCATCATAACAGTGTTTTCCACCTGGTAGAGACAAGAGAGCACTAGGACGTTGATTTTCACAGGGAAAATGTAGTGACAAGAGAGGACAGGGACAGACTGCTTGAGTGACAGATAACAGATACACAAAGGGGATAAGTTGGAAGTTAAATCAAATGTGAGTTTTAGGGGTCTCAGGAAGTACTACTTCAGGCTCAGGATGGTCAGAAGTGGAATGATTCGGACGAAAAGTGGGGGCTGGCTCCATATATAGTTTTAAGAGTAGGTATGAGCGAGGAGGGAGTGACAAGCGGTAAAATTGAGAGGCAGTGTTGGAGCTGTGACTCGACCCCTACAACCCTATCAACCCCTCCCCCCACACACACAGTGACAAATATGCTTCTCCCAGCAGTGGTAAATTAAGAGCTGAGTAAACACAACTTTAATTTCCCAGAGGAATCGCTCCACAGTGTTGTTGTTATTGCTGCTGCTGCTGCTTTCCCCTCCTGCTGCCCGCTGCTGCTGGCTGCTGCTGCTGCTGCTATTGCTGCTGCTGCTGCTATTGCTGCTGCTGCTATTGCTGCCCGCTGCTGCTGGCTGCTGCTGCTATTGCTGCTGCTTTCTCCTGCTGCTGCTGCTGCTTTCTTTCCCCTCCTCCCTGGGTGCTGCTATTGGGTGCTGCTGCTGCTGCGCTGCTTTCCCTTCCTGCTGCTGTTTCTGCTTTCCCATCCTGCTGCTACTGCTATTTTCCCCTCCTGCTGCTGCTGCTGCTTTCCCCCTTTTGCTGCTGTTCCTGCTTTATCCTCTTCCTTCTTCCCCCGTACTTCTGTTTCTTTATTCTCTTCTCCCTTCCCGTTTTGCTCTAGCTTCTTCCTGCTTTAACCTTCTGTTGCTGCTGTTGGCTGTTGTTGTTGCTGTTTTTCTGTTGCTGCCTCTGCTGCTGTTGCTGTAGCCTCCTCATCTCGCTTTAATCATTTTTTCTTCCTGTTTTTACTTTGACTACTTCCACCTCCTCTTACTAATCCTCTTCTTCTTTGTCCTCCTCCAAGTTGCTATTTTAGCTTCTGCTTTAACCTCCGGCTTCTTGTAATTTAGCTTTCTCCTGGTTTAGTCTTTTGCTTCTTAGTTCTGACTACAGGAAAGACAGGAACTCTTATACTCCTCCTATCAAGTTTTCTTCATCGCCAGAAACAACTCCATAGTGGAAACAACACTAGGAAAGTTATACTGCTCAGACCTCTGCAACACAACTGTCCTCTACAACACAACTGTCCTCTACAACACAACTGTCCTCTACAACACAACTGTCCTCTACAACACAACTGTCCTCTACACACAACTGTCCTCTACAACACAACTGTCCTCTGCTACACAACTGTCCTCTACAACACAACTGTCCTCTACAACACAACTGTCCTCTACAACACAACTGTCCTCTACAACACAACTGTCCTCTACAACACAACTGTCCTCTACAACACAACTGTCCTCTACAACACAACTGTCCTCTACAACACAACTGTCCTCTGCTACACAACTGTCCTCTACAACACAACTGTCCTCTACAACACAACTGTCCTCTACAACACAACTGTCCTCTGCTACACAACTGTCCTCTACAACACAACTGTCCTCTACAACACAACTGTCCTCTACAACACAACTGTCCTCTACAACACAACTGTCCTCTGCTACACAACTGTCCTCTACAACACAACTGTCCTCTACAACACAACTGTCCTCTACTACACAACTGTCCTCTACAACACATCTGTCCTCTACAACACAACTGTCCTCTACAACACAACTGTCCTCTACAACACAACTGTCCTCGCTACACAACTGTCTCTACAACACAACTGTCCTCTACAACACAACTGTCCTCTACAACACAACTGTCCTCTACAACACAACTGTCCTCTGCTACACAACTGTCCTCTACAACACAACTGTCCTCTACAACACAACTGTCCTCTACAACACAACTGTCCTCTACAACACAACTGTCCTCTACAACAAACTGTCCTCTACAACACAACTGTCCTCTGCTCACAACTGTCCTCTACAACACAACTGTCCTCTAGCAACACAACTGTCCTCTACAACACAACTGTCCTCTACAACACAACTGTCCTCTGCTAACACAAACTGTCCTCTACAACACAACTGTCCTCTACTACACAACTGTCCTCTACAACACAACTGTCCTCTGCTACACAACTGTCCTCTACAACACAACTGTCCTCTACTAACAACTGTCTCTACAACCAACTGTCCTCTACTACACAACTGTCCTCTACAACACAACTGTCCTCTACAACACAACTGTCCTCTACTACACAACTGTCCTCTACAACACAACTGTCCTCTACAACACAACTGTCCTCTGCTACACAACTGTCCTCTACAACACATACTGTCCTCTACAACACAACTGTCCTCTCTAACACAACTGTCCTCTACAACACAACTGTCCTCTACAACACAACTGTCCTCTGCTACACAACTGTCCTCTAACAACACAACTGTCCTCTACAACACAACTGTCCTCTACTTACACAACTGTCCTCTGTACAACACTGTCCCTCTACAACACAACTGTCCTCTACAACACAACTGTCCTCTACAACACAACTGTCCTCTGCTACACAACTGTCCTCTACAACACAACTGTCCTCTACTACACAACTGTCCTCTACAACAACTGTCCTCTACAACACAACTGTCCTCTACAACACAACTGTCCTCTACACACACAACTGTCCTCTACAACACAACTGTCCTCTACAACACAACTGTCCTCTAACAAACACTGTCCTCTACAACACAACTGTCCTCTACAACACAACTGTCCTCGTACACACACTGTCCTCTACAACACAACTGTCCTCTACAACACAACTGTCCTCTACTACACAACTGTCCTCTGCTACAACAACTGTCCTCTACAACACAACTGTCCTCTACAACACAACTGTCCTCTACAACACAACTGTCCTCTACAAACAACTGTCCTCTGCTACACAACTGTCCTCTGCTACACAAAACTGTCCTCTGTACACAACTGTCCTTACTACACAACTGTCCTCAAAGATTTGTTATGGTATACCATGAATTAAGGAAGGATCCTTGACCTAACCTTACGAAACAGACTAAGGAAATGCTTTAGTAATTATGAATAATGTAGATTATAGTTGGTTTAGAAAAGACAACGTTAGCAACACTGACATATTTATTAGAAAACGTTTCGGTCCTGGGACCTTGAAATGAACATGTTATTAGAAGACGGGGAACTTACGTGCCTCTTAATACTTGTAATATCACTTTGTCAGTTAGGTATCCCTTGTCAGTTAGGTATCCTTGTCAGTTAGGTATCACTTTGTCAGTTAGGTATCCCTTGTCAGTTAGGTATCCCTTGTCAGTTAGTTATCACTTTGTCAGTTAGGTATCCCTTGTCAGTAAGGTATCCCTTGTCAGTTAGGTATCACTTGTCAGTTAGGTATCCCTGAAGGTGAATCTTAAAGTACTTGCCAGAAATTTTTCTTTTTTCTTTAATTTTCCTTCCTCCAATTTTTTGTTTCGTCTCGTTCATTAAACTCGAGGCCTCATCAGATAGTGTTCATCAGTGCTTTTGTATAATAACTGGGGTACAATACTGGAGACAGTAGAAGTGGAGAGTAATTTAAGGTGATCAGTCCCTCAGTCTTGATAGAAGATGGTCAGTTTTTTTTTAGCTGTGTTTTACTCATCAAGGATGAGCAAGATACAGCAGCATAATAATTTATCATTATCTGCTGCCCACGGATTGATATTTTTCCATTTTATGGCCGTCTTTATAAAAAAAGGCAATGTAGTTTATCATTGCTAAAGTTCTGCATTATCATGCCTTTTTTAGTTGGAACAAAAAAAACAATAGATTTTTGAAACTTTCAATAATTTTTTTTTCCTGAACGAAAACTGTAGTTTAATGGCAGCTGGGTTTCTGAACTCTTGTTTACACTTCAGCAGACACTGATAGGAAAGACCTGCTGCAGTTGTTGTGGTATTAGCAGCAGATCGTCAAGGAACATTTCTTCATTTGCAGGAATGGGATCGTTATAATTAATGTAAAGAATTTTGCTGAATAACCATGGCAAGTCACCATCAGTGTTGCTTGGCCGGACACTTGGACAACAGATATCTGACTGAATGACAATTGGCCGACAGCATTGCGCCGACAGCCATTTGGCCGAACGAACAATATATTCAATCCAAAAGTAAACATGCGATATCACAATATGCAAAAAAAACTACAGTGAAAAAAAATGTGAAATTCCAAACGTTTTAGTTATTTCTCACATTATTAAGGAATAATTTGAACCGAAGACTTGTAAAGCTTTAAATATGACCTCACATGTGACCACTACACTCCCACGCTCAGTGAGTAGGAAAATTTAAATCAGGTCACATTAAAAAAATTT